>PVKY010002534.1:0-25153 GCA_004027775.1 Bradypus variegatus | reverse complement strand
CCCCCCGGAAGACGGGAACCTCAGGATGGGAGAGCCCCTCCCCCGATGGGCCGCGCGGGGGTCCCTTGCGAGCCGCCCCCTCCCCGCGCCGCAGTCCGCAGTCGGGGGCGGAGCCAGGCGGCGCGCACTTCAAGGAGGCCCCGCAGCTCTTCCCGGCGCCAGGCCCCGCCCCCGCCCCGTCACCAGCCTCGGCTTGGGGGCCGCGGCGGATCGCGCTTTTCTCCGAGCTGCTCCATGTTCAATTCCTTGGGGAGGAAAAACAAAAAAGGGAGAAAATTCCCCAGAAGGAAGAAACGTCGAGTCTAATTACTGTCAGGCTTCTCTTGAAGGAATCGTGGCTGAGATTTTCTCCTCCGGGGAGGGGGAGGAGACTCCTAGGTGGGAGCAGGCGGGATTCAGGGGTTCCGCCTTCTGTTGGCGGCTTCTTCCCCAGACCGGCCTGGACCCTGCGGATCAGACCCCTGGGGGCGGGGAGGCTGGCCGCGCCCCTGCCGGTGCCCCGGGGCTCTCCGCAGCGCAGCCTCTGAGTGCCGCTCCTCTGGTCGCCCCCAGGGATGCCCCCTCCCGTGAAGGCGCTGGGTAAGGCCGGGTCCCCAGGCTGCGCCATGGCGGGCTGCTGCGCCCCCGCGGCCCTGCAGAGGCGCCTGCCCATCCTGGCCTGGCTGCCCGATTACTCGCTGCAGTGGCTGAAGATGGACTTCATCGCCGGCCTCTCGGTCGGGCTCACGGTGGTTCCGCAGGCGCTGGCCTATGCCGAGGTGGCCGGGCTCCCGCCCCAGGTGAGGTGTCAGCCGGGCCCCAGGATGGGGGGAGGCGTCTGCAGACAACAGGTGTCTCCAGGTCTCCCACCCCATAGGGCTCTAGGAATTCTGGGTTTCTAGTCTCTTAAAACATGCTCGCCTTTTGGCAGTAGCTGTCTCCACTATCTGCTGCTTCCCACGCATGGACATCAAGGCTGGCAGATGACTCATAGTGGCCCTAGAACAATGTAGCAGGCTGAGAAGCAGGCAACACAGCCCAACCCCCTCTGGGTGGTCACCACCACCCCGAGACCCCAATTGGGTGTGTGTAGCGGGGAGAGAGGCCCCCTAATCCCTCCCGGTGGTCCACACTGCAGGATGGGCCCACTCATAGGTAATGGAGAGTGTCGGCATCCCCACCTGCCCAGAAATGGGCAATCACCACTCAGGTCCCCTGTGCCCAAACACGCCTCCTTGGGACACATGGGCATGGGTGGCAGGCCCTGGCTGCCTGGGGGTGGAGGGATCCGCTCTGTCCTTCCCCTCGCTCATGGCCGTCTCTCCTTGCAGTATGGCCTCTACTCTGCCTTCATGGGGTGCTTTGTGTACTTCTTCCTGGGCACCTCCCGGGACGTGACCCTTGGCCCCACAGCCATCATATCCCTGCTGGTCTCCTTCTATACCTTCCATGAGCCCGCCTACGCCGTGCTGCTGGCCTTCCTGTCGGGGTGCATCCAGTTGGCCATGGGGTTCCTGCGCTTGGGTAATCCCCTCGGCCTTCCTGCCCTAGGCTGGAGGGGCTTCGAGTCTCCTCTCTCTGGGGTCCCGGGCAGCTGCCCCCAAGGACACCTGGACCTCTGCATGTCCCTCTGTACATATTCCCAGGCCCATCCCAGGTTTTCTGGGGGAGGGGGTCCTCAACCCCCAGTCCCACTCCAGCAGGTTCTAGGCTCTGCTCAGAAGCCAGGGCACATGGAGATTGCCCAGGCCCTCAGATCCCTTTCCTGCTCCCCAGAAACAGTCCACACCGAGTGTGTCACTTGCCAGCCCCACCCCTCCCCCCGCATCCCACTCAAGCCACTTCTCCCAGCCCCATGTCCACCCCTGTCCTCTGGGGCCAGGAGGAGGTGGGGACCAGCTCAGAATTTGCTCTTGGCTGGCCAGGATTCCTGCTGGACTTCGTTTCCTGTCCTGTCATCAAAGGCTTCACCTCCGCTGCTGCTATCACCATAGGTTTTGGACAGATCAAGGTAGGCATGTCCCAACCTGGGGGACCTTGTTGGCACAGGGGGTACATCTGTGGGGTGGAAGGCCAAGGCGGGGTCCTGATGTTTGTGGAACAGTTGTCTTACCGGGTTGACATGGTTTGCCCTCCTCTGGGTTGCTCAGAGCACGCCGTGCTTTCCTGGGTCTCCATTAAGAAAATGACTCCCTTGGGGAGACACAGAGAGCGTACAGATTTCACCTCGGGTGATTTGGGAGACTGGTCATCACGTGCATCTGCTCCGGTCTGAGTTTCTCGGGCTGGTGTGGTGGGCTCCTTTCCCGAGTGATTCTGTCCCGTGGTCTTCACCACCACCCAGCAGCTTTCCCAGGTCACGAGCATGCTGCCGAATTTCAGCAAGCACGGTCCTTCCCCTTGCTGGTCTAGCCAGGCAGCTTCCCTTTGATTATTTTTTTCCCTATTGCTTCCATATTTCTACTTGAACATCCGTAAGAATTACTAGAATCAATAACAGTAAGTATCTCGGGGACATAGTTCATTCTCCTTTTCCTGGATTTCAACTTCCTTGAGAGCGGGAACTGTTTTGCTCCTGAGCACTGCCGCCTGCGCTGTGCGTGGTGGGAAGTGGGAGAAGCACCCAATTCAGTGTCAGAGAGGAGCTGCGTCCTACAGACGGGGCCTTGGGGACCAGAAGTGCAGATCCAGCCCCTCAGCCAGCCCCTCCAGGCTGTGCTCCCCGATGGAGGCACAGTGAGAAGATCCGGCGAGGGATGTACCTGCGTGGGAATATAGTAGCTGCCATTTTTGCACTCGAGCTTTGTGCCACGGACCGGGTTCAGCATTTGTCATGTGTTAACTCTCCTGGCCCCCCTCCGGGAGGTGGATGTATCATTAGCTCCATTTTCTAGATGAGGAAACAAATTAGGAAGTGTGGGTGGACACAACTTACATATTATATACACACATGTCAGGGTAAGCTCGGCGAATGCTGTTTTGTGGGATTGTCCTTTATTCTGAAGTAATAGCCTTTACTTTAAGTGACAAGAATGTTCTTTTATCATCGGAGTAGACGATGCTTCCTTATGCATCCCTTCCTGGCACCTGACCACATGGCGACCCTGGGCTCCCCAATATCTTTACAAAGGAGACTAGCCAATATCTTTACGAAGGAGAGCCCTCCGGGGGGGTCCTTCCTGCCGGCGGAGTGCTGGCCAACCTGGGGCCTCGATTTTCCCCGGGCGCATACCTGGCTGGTCTCAAGATGAAGAACTAAAAGCCCGGAGGAGAGATGCTCCTGCTTCCACCAGAGGACCCCAGGAATCCCCCCACCTGCCTTTCCCCGGCGTGGGCACCCCGAGGCCTCTGCGCGCCGCGGCCGCCGCGGTTTCTCCTCCGGCGGGGGCGGGGGCGGGGGCGGGGGGCGGGCCGTGGGATGACGGACGTGGTCGCCAGGAAACTGCAGTGGGGGCGGGCAACTGGCTGACGGATGGGGCGGGCGGCCAGATGACGGGCAAGGCCTCGGGCCAGTGGGGGGCGGGGCGGGGCGGGCGGTGGTAGAACCCCACCGGCCGTGGTATGGCTTTGATGTCTTTCCCAGAAATTGAGATTATTTAGAAAAAAACACGTCAGTGCCTGCAAACGGTGTGAAATGCTTTTCCCCCACACTTCCGAGAGGATAATTCTGGTGCTCTGTCTTTGGGGGTTTTCGGAGGCGAGGTGGTCCCTAAGGAGGAGGAGACCCCCCACCCCAGCAAGGGCCCAGGGTCGGGAGTGGGGCGAGTCGCCGCATGCAGGGCGAGGGCCTCAGCCGGGGCGGCGAGCCCAGATCTTGGTGCAGCTTCTCCTTTCTGGTGGCGATTTCTTTCGGGGCAGGAAGGGAGGGAGGGGAGTGGAAAGTGCAGGAGACAGGGTCGCGGGGGTCCTTGGCTGCCACTTCCATGAGTTGGCTAATCAGAACATGTGTTTGGACAGAACCTTCTGGGACTGCAGGACATCCCCAGGCAGTTCTTCCTGCAAGTGTATTACACCTTCCTCAGCATCGGAGAGACCAGGTACTGGGGCGCTTTCCCTCCGGACCCCCACCCCACCTGACCCCCACCCTGGTCTTTTGGGCCTCGCTGCTCCCACAGGTGACCCCAGAGCAGCGACGTCAGTTCCCCCTGGGAGCAGGTCAGGAATGCAGACTCTCAGGCTGGCCCCAGCCCCGGGGTGACCTGGGTTCCCTGTGCTCCGGCAGCTTGAGGGAGGGTGGGTGTGGCTCCCCAGCAGAGCTTTCTCCATCTTTGGGATGGGAGTAAAAGAAGGGAGCAGCAGTTCCTCTCCAGAGATTGGTGAGGAAGAGGGAAAGCAGATACAAACGAAGGACACACACACACCTGTGTGCACAGAGGGGCAGCAGACGGAGCAGGTAGAGCCGTGGAGCCATGAGGAGTTGGGTAGTCTGGGCTCCAGGTCCCTGTAGGGGGCATCTCCTGCAGATGGTCTCCAGCATGGGCATCCTTCCCTGAGTGAGGCAGGGTAGGGTAAGTAAGGCAACACGAGAGGGGTGCTGAGACTTGGCTCCAGGATGCCATTGCTGGAGGGGCAAGAGGAGTGAATGACTTTGCTGGAGCTGTAGAGGGTTGCCGGGTGGGGGCTGGCTGAACCAGGAAGGAGAGGGGAGGGGACCCTGTGACTGAACCATCCTCCCCCGCTGGTCATCTGCTCGTCCCCCGGGTGGTTGCACCCACCTGGATGTCAGTGGGCTCCCTGGTCTGGCGATGCAGCCACCAGGGACCAGGTCAGTCTCCTGGGGGGCAGCGGAGAAGGAGAACATCACCAACTGGCAGGGGTGAAGGGGTCTTAGCGAGTCTTCGGCCCTGAGCCTCCTGGGACAGACGAGGCAACTGTAGCCAGGAGTTTTGTGACTCGGGCAAGCAGCACTGCTGTCCCTTGTGGGCAGGGCCTATGACTCCCAGCCCTGCGTGTGCCACCTTTTCACTGAATTTTGAATAATGTTTTGAAATGAAGCAAGGATGTGGACAGATTTTTTTTAGGAAATGGAAGCAGAACAGATTATTCTAAAAGGAAACAGGAGAACAGTCGAGCGCGAAAGCCTCTGGCAGAAGCATCCGCTAAAGGCTGAGTGGGGGGTCCCCGTTCTCTGTCTGCAGGTTGGGGGACGCCGTTCTGGGCCTGGTCTGCATGGTTCTGCTGTTGGTGCTGAAGCTGATGCGGGACCATGTGCCCCCCGTCCACCCCGAGATGCCCCCTGGTGTGCGCCTCAGCCATGGACTGGTGTGGATCGCAACCACAGGTGAGGGAGCCTTAGGGCTGTCCCCCAGCTGCCCTGTTCAGCCCGCTGCACTGCATGCTCACCTGGGGAGCCCCACATCCCCCTCTAGAGAACCACGGATTCGGTCTGGGCACCATGTGGCCCTGGGGTGGTTAAAACTGCCCCGGGGGATACCATCTGGCCATCGGTCCATGCAGTGGCTGTCAACTGGGGGCTGATTTTGCCTGCCCGGGATGTTGGGCAGCGTCTGGAGACTGTTTGGTTGTGACACCTGGGAGGGGTGTTTGTCACTGGCAGCTGGGAGGCAGAGTGGCCTAGGGTGCTGCTCAACACCCCGCAACGCACATGCAGCCCCTATGAGAGACTGGTCCGCCCCAGAGGTCAGCGTGGAGGGTCAGGAGGCAGGTCCCTAGGGGAGCAAACAAGCTCTGCTTAAACCAGCGGCTTCTGTTTTAGTCGTTCACCCGCTAGGAGGAAAAATCTTGCTTCCAGCACAGAATCAACAGGTGCGTCACCTTTAATGAGAAGGTCCATAACGAAGGGTTGTGGCCAAGGCCAGGGGTTAACATGTGTGGCTTCCGGCTCATTAAAGAAGCCTCTGTGAGGTGCTGGAAACCTCCCGACTGACGCTGCCAATGCCGTTTGTCCAGCGGCCTCAGAAATGAAGCAAGGGGCCTCTTGGTGTGTACCTAACCTTCTCTTGGTGCTGAGGGAAGATGACAATGGCCTTGCCATTCCGAGAATCTAATGGGGGTTCAGAGGGAGAGGGGCAGCTCAGTTTAGCTGGATTTAGTCTTTTCCAGCTGCTCAGGCTTCTCTCCGATTCTGTAGTCGCCGAGCAGGCCCTGAGCAAAGGCCAGGAGCTTGGGAGGGTGCACAGGGCACTGGGCTTGCGATCAGAGTACTCCGCCTCAGATCCAGCCCATCTTCTTGCAGGTGTTTGACCTTGCACGAGCCACTTGCTGGTCTCTGAGCTTTGGTGTAGTTGTTTACCATATACAGGAGATAGCCACCTGTGAAGATCACAGGAAATAAAACTGTGAAAATGCTCTGTTCTCTAAAACCTCATACATATTAATTTCCTGTTGCTTCTTTAACAAATGCTCTCAAACTTGTTGATTTTAAACGATGCACATGTACTGTCTTACAATTCAGTGGTTTGAAAATCTGAAATGGATCTCACTGGGCTGAAATCAAGGTATCAGGCAGCAGTCCTCTCTCGAGGCTCTGCAGGCAGATCCATTTTCTGGTGTTTTCCATCCTCTAGCAGCTGCTGTGTTGCTTAGTCAGGGCTCCTCCCCCAGGCAGAGCCAGCAGTGGGCAGTCGAGTCTTTCTCACGTCACGTCACTCCTGACTCCCACTCTGCAGCCTCCCTGTTTTGCTTCAAGGCCCCTTGTGGTTCCACTGGGCCCACGTGGGTATTCTAGATCCTCCCCTCTCAGGGTCTGCAGATAAGGTCATGGTTCCATCTACAGCCTCACTCCTCCCTTGCCTTGCAACCTAACGTGTTCAAAGTCCCTGGGGTCACGCCGTGGACGTCTTCAGGTGCCTTTATTCTGGCTGCCACCCTTCGGCACCCAGAGTGAGGCCCAGGACCGCAGCTGGGACTTCACCCTGGAGCTGGTGGAAATGCACAACCTGCTGAGTCAGAATCTGTATTTTAAAGTGATCCTCAGGTGGTTAATAAGCACATGGACGTGTAGAAAGTGCTGCTCTGAAGCCCTGTTTCTTAGGGACTGTTGTCTTCCTTCTCCCTGGAGGATGTAGCAGCAGCACCTGAAGGAATTCATTACCAAACTCACCTAAGTGTTTTGTGTTTTTTCAAGGCATAGTTTTAACTTATATTTTAGCTGAGTTAGGATGAGTGGGTAAGTTGATCTCGAGCAGTACCTCTGGTTTGCTTAGCAACTTGGAGGAAAGGCTCTTTGACTTATCTCACCTGAGCCCCTCACCAACCTCATGCGGTGGGTGGCTCGTTCTTCAAATATTTTTTGTCCCTTCCCACCCCCGCCACCTTCCCTTTGTGGACTTTGATACAAATAAAGGCCAGACCTGAAAGATAACAAACCTGCCTCCCAGAACAAGGCTCAAGAAGATTATAGGAATACGAAACTGCCCTTCATGCCTGAAGACCAGTGTGTTGCCAGTCATCGTTTCCTGTATTTTAGGCATTCCTAGTTGTTTCAGGTCAGTCTGGTCTGCTGCTGTTTGTTACCTGGGAGAGGAGTTGTCCCAGGGCATCTGATTGCAAAGTATGCTGTCACTGTTCGTCTCTTTACACCTCAGACCTGTGATCTCCATTAGAAAAGGCCTGAGCCTCATCAGGTCATGATTCAGTGGTTTCATCAAGTAACCCCCCACTTAATTAAGAGTATAGGGACAGATAATAGTTTAAAAGTAAAGAGCACTCAAGACAAGAAAATTCACCCTTAACACATTTTTACCAAAAAGAGCACTTAAGGTAAAAGGAACAAGTTTACAATATAAAAATTGATGTTAGCAAGCCTGGGAGCCCCCACTCCAGATACAGGTAGACATGAGATCAGACAGCTCCCCCTTGTCTCAGTTACAGAAAATTTATAGCACTTTTGGTTTACATTCAATCAAATCATATTCTATTTTTACATTAAATGATGCTTCATGAACTTGAATGTCTTACAAAGCAAAGTATTTTGATCCGCAAGTGGTTAAAGATCAAAGGAGCGTGTCCACGTGATCAGAGACTTAGCCTTGAATGCCTGTAAAACTCTACTGATAACATTTTTCCTAGTTAGGCAATGATTTCTGTAATAGCAGTATAGCATACTTTTATTTGTATAAAGACTTAAAAATTAGAAAAGAGATTACTATCATTTGTTTCTAACTTACTAATATGGTTTTTTTCATTTTATTCTGTTGATTAGTTTAGCCGTTACATCATATTAATAAACATATATTTGATTAGGACTGTATTCAGTCTTGCTACATTATTTATGACTTCTCTGTGATTAAAGTAACAGCTGCAGCCCATCCTGTTTTCACAGAAGACTAGGTAATTACATTATCTATATCTAAGAAGATTGAGAGGACCTTTCTGCTTTCTTGAAAATATTCACAGTTCTTTTAGCTGTTTAGCTGCCCCTTCAGTATAATCTAATACGGGACTTGAAGGGTATGAAGCATCTGTCCCAGTTATTATAGTGAGGCCTTTCCTCTTTTTATCATTTGGAAATTGTACGTGAATGTTTTTAGGCAAAAGTTCTGGTAAATAGGCTTCTACATCAGAAGAATAACTGGTTCTTCACTATCAGAACAGAAAATATGAGAGCAGTATAGAGAGGAGTCAGCGTCCTCATTGTTAGATTTCTTCATAGAGATGATCCTGTGACGGACGTGCTGGCAGCCCTGCTGGTGGCCTGTGCGGGGTCACCGGGGTGCGCTCAGCGGCAGCTCACACGCTGGTCCTGCACGTCCACCCCATGCACACTACGTGCCCTCACCCGTTCACACCTGTCACGTATCTGCTGGACCCCGTGTCCGGGCTGGGGTGGGCGATTCCGGTCCCTGCGGCAGGGTGGCCTCAGTCACCCGAGCTACAGGCAGCCTGGCCTCACTCCCGCGTTGGCCCGGAGCAGGGTTCTCACCGACATGCTTCTCCTTCTGCCCCAGCTCGAAACGCCCTAGTGGTCTCGTTTGCTGCCCTGGTCGCCTACTCCTTTGAAGTGACTGGATACCAGCCTTTTGTTCTCACTGGGGAGACAGCCGAGGGGCTCCCTCCGGTGCGGATCCCTCCTTTCTCAGTGACCACCGCCAACGGGACTGTCTCCTTCACTGAGATGGTGCAGGTAGGCGGCGAGGGGGAGCCAGCTTGGCCAAGGCCGGAATGGCCCCCGGGCCTGGCTCGTGCCCCTGCTGCATCGGCTTAGGGATGGGAAGGTCTGAGTTCGGTTAGGACAGCGGGGTCCTCGGAGAGGGGCGTCTGGGCGAAGGGACAGTTAACAGAGGAATCCCTGGGTGGACAGAACCTCAGGAGGATCTCGTGCTTACTTTGCCTTGAGCTCCAACCTGGGGTGTCCCTCCTTTTCTGGACACGAGCAGAGTGAGCTGGTCGTGTCTCCCTTGCTCCTTTCACAATGCGGGGATCCCTCCCTGCGTGGGTGAGTTCACGATGCTGCAGCTGAAACATGTTTGCTTCGGTTAGACGCGGAGACGAGCTGGCCCCTGCCTGGGTGGATCACCCGCCATGTCAGGCCCAGCCCCCCCTTCCACGTAGTTGGGGCCTGGGCTCCAAGGGTCACTCACTGTCCTCTCCTCTCTCAGGACATGGGGGCTGGGCTGGCCGTGGTGCCCCTAATGGGCCTCTTGGAGAGCATCGCGGTGGCCAAAGCCTTCGGTAAGATGCCCGTCAGAGTCTCACCCTGGAGGCTCACCCACTCACTTCCGGTTGTCTTACCTGCTTCTGTTTTCTCTAGTTCTAAAAATTTGAGTTTTCATTCAGGTAATACATGCTCACATCTACCTAAGAAACTCTATAGTCAAAATGGGTTGATGATGAAAAGCCTAATCCAAAACCTCACAAATCCAAAAATCTTTACAATCTGGCCCCATTTAGAAAGGGTTGCCAACCCCCATCTTAGATTCTTGTTCCTGTGTCTGCCCCTAAAACCAGGCCTGCTTGTTGCTTTGGGATGGGCTCATCCTTATCTTTCTAGTCATGTTGGCTTGTAAACAGAGATTTTTAATTTAAAACTTTTCTCTTTCATTATATAAGCAATAGTTGTTTACTGTAGAAAACATTGGAGTGTAGGATTGTATAAGGAAAAAACAAATCACTCATAATTGCCCGCTCTACCCCAGCTGACAGTTGGTAGCATCTCAGCGTACATCTTTTGACGGTTTTCTCATGACACGTGCACATCCACATACGTGCACGCCTGCCTGTGTGTGAAACACACACACATATATTTACAGATTTGGGTAATGTGTGTAGAATGTTGTAGCCCGTTTTTCATTTCACACCTGTTTTTCTAGTGACGTTGTGTGTCCAGTGACAATGTTTCTGCTGTCCATTCTTTCTAGCATCTCAAAATAATTACCGCATCGACGCCAACCAGGAGCTGCTGGCCCTCGGTAAGGCTCCAGGCCGGCAGAGCGCCGTGACGGTTGTGACCGGGGTGGGGGCAGGGTGGTCCCGCTGGGTCCTTCCGGGAGGTTGGCGTGGACACGCGCCTTAGTCTCCCATTGGATTCACCTCCCAGGAGCAGGAGCTGAGCGCTGGTGTTCACTTCCAGCTGCCTCTTACCTGTGTATCAGACCCTGAGTCCCTGGCCTTGGTCCAGGCCGAGGAATGCTGGAATGTCCCGTCCCAGGGAGGAGCCTCTGGGGCCCTGGGTCACATTGTGGAAGAATGTGGCCATGTAGTGTCTCAGGACCTCGGCCGGGGGGCAGAGGCGGTGGGTTCTGGGGGCACAGGTGGCCCTGGCGGCCGGCCTCCCTGGCATCTGGGTGGCTCTTGGGATGCTGCAGTCTTTCAATCCTCTGCCCTCTCCGGTGGTTTGTTTTAAGAGCGCCACACAAGTCTTAAACTGAGCTGTTGTTCCCGTGCTTAGTTGAGCACGTGTCCTCGGCCCTCCTGGCTTTTCTCCTCACCTGTCCAGGGTGGGTGTGAGTCTCGCCTGGCGGCAGCAGGGCTCCCCCCCGCAGCGGCATCTGGGGGCCACTGGTCAACTCCAGGTGCAGTGTTTGGATTCAAACCACTTGGCTTCTTGACAGTAGCAAGTTTGGGGCCCTTGGGTGGGTTGCAAAGGGGCGCTGGTGTGTCCCTCTGTGCTCGCAGTGAACGAGGCACTGCCTGGGTGATGGGTGCCGGCTGGTCTCCTGGAATCACTTGCCCTCAGGCAGAACACATCTGCGGACCTCCCCAGGCACCCACCACCAAGTCCCTTAAGTGTCATTTCTCTGGCATCTTGTTCCCATTACTACAAAAATAACCCACAACTCATCCTGGTGAGATGGTGAGTTACTGGGGTACAAAAGACAAAGACTGCAGTCAAGAGAAGGCCACAGAGCACTGAGCCAGAGTCTCGTAGCTCTGGTTGTTGAAGAGGGCACTTTGCTGCGGAGGACGGGTGAGTCCTGGACAGGAAGTAGGCTGAACGCCTGCCAGTCCCCTCCTGCCGGAGCCGCCCCCAGCAAGGCTTTGCCCTGGGTCATGTCTTCACACAGAGCCCTGCCTTTGACCTGAAGCCATAAACCCATGTGGATTCCAGTGTCAGGACTCGGGGTGATGATGTGCTGCTTGCCGGGGGCCCCTCTCCAGGCTGTCAGCTGGGTCCTGTGACCGGAGGCCCCTGGCACTGAGCGGGCCCCACCTGAGCCATGCTCTGACTCAGCAATGGACCTGACAAAGTTGGGGATGGTGTGGGCCTCGAGGAAGGCCCCTGGGTGAGGTGGAAGTGCCTGGGCACATGGTGACCTTGGGGACACGTTGTGATCTCGGGCTCATTACCCTGTTCTGGGTCCTGCTGCTGACGAGGCTGTAGTGTGGGGTCCCCTAGTGCAGGTAGAGCACTGTCACCTGAGAGAGGCTGACAGCCCTGACCTTGGCCCCTTATCCCATATCTCGAGAGGGAGTGGTGCTTTGGAGGGACTTGGGGAACCCCTGCAGGGATCAACCTCAGGGAACCTGGCGAAGATCAGGGTTTGGTTTTTCCTTCCCTGAAAGAGAGTGAAGTGCTCCCAGGTCCTTCCTTCCACCTTCTGTTTTCCTGTTTTCTTTGTTTTTCCCTTTCCCTCTTCTGCAGCACCCCATCTCTCCCATCTCCATCCTAAGCTCCTGCCCCTCCCAACAAACCTTCCCCGTGTGTCTCCCCAGGCCTCACCAACGTGCTGGGTTCCCTGGTCTCATCCTACCCCGTCACGGGCAGCTTTGGCCGGTGAGTGACCATACCCTCTCTTCCTGCGGCCGTGGGGAGGTCCCAGCCCAGGCCAGAGGATGGCCGTGCAGCTCAGGGGCCATGTTCCTGCTCTCCAGGCTCCTCACCCTCACGTGCTCCCCCTTTCCGCTCTTCTCGGTTAAAACCTGCCCATCTCCGTAACCACGGACGCCCCTTCATGAGTGGGTGATGAAGTTTCAAAAAAAGCAGAGGCAGGAGCTTAGCCTGCTTTCCTGCAGGATCTCGTCTGGTAATTCTGGTATGTGGTGCTGCATTTGACACCTCAGGGCTCCAGATATATCCAAGTGCTCACACATCAGGGTGCCAGTCCAGTCCCAAAAGAAATTGGGGATGGGGGTTGGTGTTGCAGTGCTGCCCTAAAGGGTCAGGAATGGGGTCAGGCTCAGGTCCATGGCCTTAAATACAGAATAAGGGTCGGGACGGGGCCTTAGGTGAAAGGAGGAGAAAAGGGACATGACAGGCAGGGCGTGGCCCTCACATGAGTCCTCAAGACCCCTGACCCAACACAGTGCCCCCATCCTAGGGACCCCTGACCTCAACTTTCTCTGTGTCCCTTTTCTCAGGACCCCTAACTCAGTCCCAGTCCTTGGGTCCTCTGACCCCACCACTCTCTTAGCCTCCGTCCTTGGGACCCCACACCCAGAGCATCTGATTCCCACTGCCCCAGACCACCGTGCTTGGGGTGCATAGAAGAAGGGCCGAGAGCTCAAGCTCTGACAGGGTGGGAGTCCAGCTCTCCAGTGCCAGATGGGGTCTGGGCAGGCTGCTGAACCTCCCTGTGCCTCAGTTTCCTTGGCTGTAAAATGGACCTGGCTGTAAGATCCGTCTCACAGGGCCATCTAGAGGACTGAGTTAGTTAATGTGTCAAAAGCATGTGGGACAGTGGCTGGAGCATGGAAGTGCTGTATTGACATTTCTGGAGTAAATGTCTTTCCTACATAACTAGACTGTGAACTTGTTAAATCGAGATGATGTATTTGTGTCCATGAGTACCTAGCACATGCCTTGTGTGTAGTGGGCAGGGAAAAAACCTCTGGCCACTTAACTAGTTAGTGAGTTTTCTGCCTCGCTCCGTGAAGGGTCATTGGCGACTTACAGGGCTGTGCAGAGAAATAGGCGCACAGAAGTCAGGGTCACAGGAAAGTGAGGCTGGTGCAAAGGCCAAGGCTGGGGGCAAGAGGTTCAACACAGACGCAACGCAGAGTCGTTTGCCTTTACTGAAATCGTCTCGCAGATTCCTTGCTGTCTCCTGGAAGCAAGAGCTGAAAGGGAAACACAGCTACAGGGCAGGGAGAGACTTTCGGGCCCTTGGTTTGAATGCAGTTTCCTGATTCAGCTTTCACGGGCAAAAGGAGAAACAAAGGGAACTCTACAAAAAGAAAATTAAAAAATAAACCAACTCCTAATTCCACCACCCAGAGAGAGCCTCCCGGGTAGGGTTTTGGAGTTTCTCCTTTCAGATTTCTTCTGTTTATATTTATCTAACATGCCCGTGTGGGTATGTATATCGACATATATACACAAAGTGGGATTTTTTCCCTCTTGGCAGATTGTCAGCCTCTGCCTGTATCAATAAAAAATCAGTGTCCACGTCATCTCTCATGGTGATGCTGGTTGAAAGCAGGAGATGAGGCAGTCTGTCGGCGTCAAACCTCATCTCCCCGAACTTGCCGGAGCTCTGAGAGTGTTACAACATCAAGAGATGGGCAGAATTTAGGATAATGTGCACAATGGCTCGAAATGACAAAGTTAGAGGTGATCTGATTATGGCATGCACAGATAGTTCACATGCTTAGTCATAGAAGGTGTGTAAGAAGATGATGCCCTTGATATGATGTTGGGTGTGATTTTTGGTATTATAACAAGGTATAGATCACTTATCAGTTAAAATTTAAGCTACTGCATGTATCAGGCAGGCCCATTTTGGTTCACTCCAGCCTCTTCTAGCAAGGTAGTTGGGTAGTCCTGGGCTGACTCAAGTTCCTTCATTAATAAACATTGGGGGCTGCCTTTAGTGATCATAAGACTCTTACATTGTACAACAGGATAAGGGGGTACAAGTCGGGCCAGTCACAATGTTTTTACAGTCACGCAACAAAGGTTATATGGCCAGACAGTCATTATCAGAGCCCGGTGTAGCTGTCTTACAGTTGAGTAACTTCAAGCCCTTCCTCCTGGCTGTTCCAATGTCCCAGGAAGTAAGACGAGCATCCAGATAATGACTGAGTCTTCATCATTTGTTAATTTTAATTCTCAGTTACAATGGCAGCCTAGTGCACCATCCCAGGAACGTTTTATTTGCAGATCCTGTACCGGACATCAGGATTTGCACCCAGGCCCCCCTCTGCCAGGCCACGGGGGCTTTGGGGTTTCCGTAGCACAACGACAAAGCCTCCTTGGGTGAGAGGACCCCAAAGCGTGGCTGCACCCATGAGCCTCGTGTGCTGAGTAACGGCACCGGGGCCTGGAGGGTGACAAGATGAGAGGCCCAGGTGTCCCCTCGCCCTCGCCCAGGAGGCCTGGGGTCCGGTTTGCGCTCCACATCTGGCCACTCAGCCTTCCATGCCAGGCCCTGCCTGATGGGGACGGAAGGCAGGCAGGAGGAAATTCTGAACAACTTTCACTGCCTAGGGCTGTACTCTCATAAGCCACAAAAAGCCATGGAAATTACTTGAAAACAAAATGGGGAGGGTGGGCCTGGAGTTCCGTGAGCTCCAGGCTGGGGCCCACCAGCCTCCAGCTCCCCAGGCCCTGCCCCGGGACAGCCGCACACAGTTGTGGGGGCAGAAACATGCACTGTGGCCCCGGCAGTGACTAACGGGTCTGTGTTGCCTTCCAGGACGGCCGTGAACGCCCAGTCAGGAGTGTGCACCCCGGCAGGGGGGCTGGTGACAGGTGCGCACCCACCATTGTGCCTGTGGCGGGTGGGCCTCTGGGCGGTGTCCCTTCCCGGATGGGGCCACGTCTCCCCATGAGTCTGCTTCTGACCCCTGACCCCTGACCCCGCAGGCGTCCTCGTGCTGCTCTCGCTGGACTACCTGACCTCGCTCTTCTACTACATCCCCAAGTCCGCGCTGGCTGCTGTCATCATCATGGCCGTGGCCCCCCTGTTTGACGCCAAGATCTTCAGGACGCTCTGGCGGGTCAAGAGTACGTAGCTCCTCGTCCGTGGGTGCCTGGGCCTGGGCCTGGCCACTTCCTGGGTTGTTCTCAGAGTTGGGGGAGTCCTAGCTTCCCACGGCGGCTGTACAAACGCCTCAGGCGTGTTAGCTTGTGCAGGGATTTGTCGTCGCAGGGTCCTGGAGGCTGGAAGCCCCAGCCCGAGGCGTCACAGGCCCGGGGGCCCCTTCCTCACCTCTCCCGGCATCCCTGGGCTTGGCCTCTGTCCCCACATGGCCTCTCCACGTCTCTCTGTGCTCAGATTTCCCTCTTCCTCTGAGGACAGCAGGTGGGACTCAGGGCCCACCTAGTCTGCTGTCACCTCCCCTGACTTGGTTGAATCCACGGAGACCCTGCTTCCACGTGAGGCCCATTTGTGGCCCTGTGCGCTGGGCTGAGCGTGTTCGGGCGCCGTTTGGCCCACAGTGGGGACGACTTGGGAACACCGAGGGTCTGATGCACAGAACTCGAGCTGGGCAGTTAGGTTGGCAGGAAGACGAGCCGCAGGCCGGGAAACGCCACCGCAGGTCGGAGGGTCGGGGCTCGGGGGAAGGGGGCTCCTTCCTCTCCCCACCCCGTGGAAAGCACCAGAGTCCTGCTCCATGCAGCCGAGTGAACTGCTGACACGTGAGGTCCTTCCTCCTCCGCTGGCCGCCTGCCTTGGGCCACTGTGTGTGCCCAGTTTATTTGGGGGAGTGCTGGGCGAGTTTTCAGGGTGACTGATGGAGTCCAGCCCCTTCCCGGCTGGGCTCAGCCACTCAAGGATTTCCTGACTGGCAGATCTTCTTCTGAACAAGTTGTCTTTTGTTGATCAAAGAGCTTGAAGGCTTTCTCATCAGCCTTGAGGAATTACCTATTGGAAGGAACTTTTCTATTTTATTGAGCGCCCAGTTGTGTGTGCCAGGAACTTTTCACACATTGCATTGAATCTCCCGAACAGCCCTGAAATAGCTGTTAATGCCCATTTCAATGAGGGCATGCTAGGGCCCAGGGGGGATGGGGCTGTGTCCGAGTCTCACCTGTGCCAGGTCACTTGGGGCTGACTGCACCGGCCTCCTCACCCCACCTTAGAGCCCCCTTCCTGCCCTGCTGAAAAGGGCCACGTCCTGGCCAGGGAGTCCCGTGGTTCCCCAGGGTTGGGCGGCTTCCCCC
The DNA here is from genome assembly GCA_004027775.1 of Bradypus variegatus. Lineage (NCBI taxonomy): Eukaryota > Metazoa > Chordata > Mammalia > Pilosa > Bradypodidae > Bradypus > Bradypus variegatus. The sequence goes on along the minus strand of PVKY010002534.1, from coordinate 8,667 downwards.
TGCCCCCACCGGGTGCCCTGCTGTGGACCCCAACAGGACTCTCGGCGTCTCCTCCAGAGGCGAGGCTTACCTGCCTCTCAGGTGGCCTGGGGAAGGGCAGGGTCCTTGGGGTGCTGGTTTGCGGTCACCCCGTCTTAATCCACATGTGGAAAGCTCCAAAGCCATCCTGCTGGTGGGTGGGGGCTGGAGGGAGCTCAACTCGCTGCCCCCCCCACCCCTCCAGGGCTCGACCTGCTGCCCCTCGTTGTGACCTTCCTGCTGTGTTTCTGGGAGGTTCAGTATGGCATCCTCGCCGGGACCCTGGTGTCGGCGCTGATTCTTCTGCACTCCGTGGCCAGGCCCACGACCCAGGTACCGGCCACCCCGGGACTTGTGTCACAGTTCGTCCCTTTACACCTCAAACCTGTGATCCCCATTAAAAAAGGCCTGAGCCTCATCAGGGCGTGGTTCAGTTTGGGCTTCAGCAAGTAAACTCCCTCTCAGGTGAGAGTTACAGGGACAGACAATAGGTTAAAAGTAAAGAGCACTCAAGACAATAGTTAAACTTTAACACATTTTTACTGAAGGGGCACTTCAGATAAAAGGAACAAGTTTACAATGTAAAAATTTGTTGATACATTACAAGCCTGGGAGCCTGGCTCCTGCAGACGCAGCCGGACATGAGGTCAGAGAGCTCCCCCTTGTCTCGGTTACAGAGGATTTATAGCACCTGTGATTTAGAGTGCATTCAAGTAAGTCATATTTTATTTTGACACTTGACCCTTGAGTGTTAAATGATGCATTATGAACTACAAGTGAATCAAGATCAAAGGAGGGTGTCCGCTGCATTAGCAGAGATTTAGCCTTGAATGTCTGCAAAACTACTGATCATATTTCTATTAATTAAGCTATGACTTTTGTAAGAATAATATAACATGCTTTTTATTTATATAAAATATAAAATTAGAAGAGATTACTAATACTTATCTCTAACTTATTAATATAGTTTTCTTATTTCATTCTATGATTAGTTTAGCCATTCCATTGTATTGATAAACATACATTTGATTAAAAATGTATTCAGCCTTGTTACATTACTTAGGACTTATCTATGATTGAAGTAACAGGCAGCCCCATCCTGTTTTGTTTTGTTTTTTCACAGAGGACTAGGTGGTTACATGTTCTCTGTATCTAAGAAGGTCCAGAGGGACTTTCTGCTTTTAACTGTTTAGCGTCTCCTTCAGTATAATCTTCTAATATCTGAAGGATATAACTCATCCGTCCCAGTTACTACAGTGAGGCTTTCCACTTTTTGTCATTTGGAAATCGTACTTGAGTGTTTGGGGGTAAAAGTTCTGTTAAATCTGCTTCTGTATCAGAAGGCGTAGCTGGCTCTTCCCTGTCAGAAGGCGTCAGTGGTCCGTGCGAGCAGCGTGGAGAGCAGGAGTCAGTGTCACTTTCAGATTCCTCAGCAGGGATCTTCTCCTGTGACCGAGGTTGGGGTGGGTGAGGAGCGGGGTCACTTACGCTGCTGGCTGGGGTCGTCAGTGGACACTGCTGGACGCGTTCCCTGAGCAGACGGCCTCCGTGGCCCCCTGCGCAGGACACGGTGCTCTCCCGCTGAGCCCGGCCTTGGGCGCCGGGAGGCTGTGCCAGCTCTTCAGGGTGTCCCTCCAGGTGTGACAGTTTCCCCCCTGCCATCCCCAGGTGACCGAGGGGCCTGTTCTCGTCCTGCAGCCGGCCAGTGGCCTGCACTTCCCTGCGGCCGAGACCCTTCGCGAGGCCCTCAGCCGGGCCCTGGAAGGTACATGGAGCAGGATGGGGGGGGTGCAGCTAGCCTCAAGCTCCCTGCTGCCCCTTGCCCCCCGGCCCGGCCCTCAGTGCCTGGGAGACTGGTCCACACGGCTTTGAGCTTCCCAGGGCAGTGTCCCCATGGCCCAGAACCATCCCCCTCTCTTCAGTGCACCACAGAGGGGTGCAAGGGAGGGGGTGTTCCCCAAGGGGTGCCCTCCCTGTCTCCACGGCTTCCCCTTCTGAGGAGAGATCTGTGTCTCCCACGAACTGAACAACCGCAACTGTCACCATGCAGCCATGCCCATGGGCCATGCCCCCACCCCGTGCCTCTGGCCCTGCCCCCCACCAGCCCCCCACAGGGCTGCTCTGTGTGGCATGTGACCCTGCTGGGCCTGTCCCCACAGCGTGCCCCCCACGCTCTGCCGTGCTGGACTGCACCCACGTCTGCAGCGTCGACTACACGGTGGTGCTGGGGCTCGGGGAGCTTCTGGAGGATTTCTGCAAGCAGGGCGTGGGCCTCGCCTTCGTGGGCCTGCAGGTAGGTGGGACGTGGCAGCCACTCAGCAGCCCGAGGATGCTCAACGGAGGGAAGGCCAGGCCCCTGGCGCTCCCGGCTGACGGCAAACGTAACGCCCTGTGCAGTGATGTGAACCCAGGGTGCTGCACAGGCCTCGCCAGCTCTGCCTCCAGTCGGGCCGGTTCTGTCCCCATTGGTACCCCCGATCCAACCCGGGAGATGGGGCAGTGGAGCCTGCCCGCTCAGGGGCGGGTGGGGTCTCACTCCCCCAGGCGCTCTCCTGCACCCACTACCACGCTGATGCCGGGGCTGGGGGTGCCCCGGGAATGAAGCTAGTTCTTCTCCCCGAGGACTTGACCATGCGAAAGAGGGTCGCAGAGCTTCAGATAGTGGGGACAGCTGGTCAGGCTGACAGGTAAAGACGGGGCTTGTTCAGGTCATTTCTCTTGGCTCTCAGGAGCTGCTGGAGCACGTTCTAAACAATGTGAAATTTTTCTATTCGTGACAGTAACAGTAGTAACAGTGATAGTTCCTCAACAAAGAAAGGTGGGACGCATCAGGGATTGACAGGCTGCCCAGCTGGTGGGCTCAACCCCAGCTGTCCACGCCATGCGTGTGGCTGATCAGCTCCCCCTCCCCCTGTGCGTGGCTGGCTCACATCCACGAAACGGCTTCTGTGTCTGCAGGTGGTAAATGTGCCCTGTACCTGTGCACCTGGCACTGCCCGGCTGGGGAGACTGAGGCGTGTCTGCACGGCTAACTGTGAGACGCCACCAGGCGGCACCTAGCACAGTGGACGTCCGCAGTGATAGTGCATGTCAGGGTTTTAGTGGCCTCTCAGCGCCCTGTGAGGGAGGTTTTGTCATCCCTGGTGGCCGGGCTATGACCCGGGGAGCCGTGGCAGAGCTTTGCTGTCACTGTCACGTTGAACTTTACACCTGCAGAGCACGCATCCTCGTGTGCTTTGGAGACGATTCATTTAAAGATACTCCTCTTGTAGCGTTTTCAGGACGTGATGTTTATTCTACTGGCTTGGACCTCCCAGGAGGCCCTGACACGGAGGTGGCTTGGGGGCAGGCTGGCGGGGGATGGGGCACCTGAGCCAGGCCACCTGCCCCCGAGCTGAGGCCCGACTGTCCCTCAGGTACCCGTGCTCCGTGTCCTGCTGTCCGCTGACCTGAAGGGGTTCCAGCATTTCTCGTCCCTCGAGGAAGCAGGTTGGTTTCCATCATTCTCCGCAGAGCTCGGTGGCTGCAGGCCCACAGCCCCCGGGACCAAGAGATGACAGGACGGGGATGGGGTGGATGCCAGGTCCCAAGGGTGCACAAGTGCATGGGAGAGCCGGGACCCCACCCATTCTGTCCAGAGTGGGGGTCCCGGGCCAGCCGCCACGACCTCCGGACCACGGGGCCTGGGCTCTCTCTCCACGTGACGTTTCCAGCGTTTCAGGCCGCGGGGCTGGCGCAGCTACCGTGGGAGTGTGAGGTGGGCAGAAGGCCCGACGAGGCTCTGGGCCCGAGATCAAGCTAAGCCGTTCTTGCTCTGTGGGGATTTCTGAGGCATGTGTTTGTGTGTGTGTGGTTAATCCAGGTGAGCTTTACATACAGTAAGATACACAGATTGTCATCACACCGCCTGAGTTTTGACAAACGGACATGCCTTTGTGTTCATCCGTCAGGACCTTTCTAAGTGTAGAATTACCTGGTGACCCTTCCGGTGGTGTTCCGAGCCCAGGGGGCCCTGGTCTGATTTCTTCCACCACAGCGAGTCTCCCCTGTCACAGAAGCTCCTGTAAATGAACCACACAGGGTCCCTTTGCGTCTGGCTTCCGGATGTGATGTTCATCCCTGTTGCTAGAGGCAGCTCAGATCCCATGAGTGGGAGAGCGGATAAGCAAACCGGCCTGCTCCTACAGTGGGGCAGCGGAAAGCAGGAAGGCGTCATTAATAACGCAGAAAACACCGACATGCTCAGAGAGGCTTGAGTGGAGCCCTCACAGAAAGTGGGGACTGTCCGGGGGACCCTGTAATTCCTTCCTGCACAGGGCCCTAACTGCCAGCCTTAATCCCAGTCTTGGAACCAATCCCCTTTGTTAGTGCCTGAAAACCTGTTGTTTTCTCCAGAGAAGTACCTGAGGCAGGAACCGGGCACCCAGCCCTACAATGTCACCGAAGACTCGGTGCCGGAGCACAAGATTGCCCTGCTGAAGGCCTAGTGGGGTGTCCGATGGCGCCCCACATTTGAAGAGTCTCCCAGAAGGTTCTTGTGACTGGTGGTTTATGCTGGTTGCTGCCTGAGGGATCTGAGAAAGGCTCAAGGAGGGGACCCAGGGGCAGAAAGGACGCCTTGCAGGGAGATCCTTGGTGGGAGCCCCCGGCTTCATGTGGGATGATGGAGAACTTGCCTTCCCACTGTCCCCGGGGTGCCCTTTGTTGAGGGGTGGTCTGCAGAGCTTCTGGAGTGATGGACCACCCAGCAGGGGAGGGGGAGGGACCCCAGCTGGTTGAGCACAGCACCCTTGTGTTCTGGTTCCTGCCAGGCAGGGGAGCCCGAGAGTGTGGTGAGGGGAGCGGGTGCCTCCGGTGTGATTTGTTCTCAGTTGCCGGCATCTGCACAGTCGGTGAGGAGAAAACCAAGGTGTGCCAAACGACTTCGAGTCTCTGTTTAAAATTAATTTTTGTGTGTATGATTTTAATAGCTTTGGTGTTTTTGTAAAAATCATTAATGCTTATTGTAAAAGATTATGGGAACCCCTCCCCCCTCATTTTGGTGATTGTTCCAGAACCCCCTCCCCACTCGGTATTCGTGTGTGTGTACGTAGCGTGTGGACATAATGTGTACAGTTTTATATACGTGGGATCATTTCATCTGTGGTGCTGTGGAACCCCCTTTTCAGGCAGTCATTTGTACTGAGTATTTATTGTGATAATAAATAGAGAATATATGATAAACACCCCGTGCTGTGATTTTCTTCATCAGCCATGTGGGAATTTTCGCCCATTAAACGTCTTGTGCATACTTTTTTCAATTTTTTCCTGCTCAGCTTAAGAACTACATCCCCGGAAGCGTATGGCAGCCACAGAGGGTGCTCCTGGGACCTTTCTCCAGGAGAGAGCTCGGCTGCCCTGGCTATAGTCCCTTTGGGGTCCATGGCCACTGGCATACTCTTCCCAGGGAGTCCTCAGCCAGTTTCTGAGCACAGCGGGGACAGGGGCCCGGCCTGGGGACCTCGAGTGGCACAAAGGGGCCCTGTTGGCTCAGAGGGTTTTCCTGACCATGCCCAGGAGGGTTGTGTGGTTGAAATTCTCGCCGCAGAGGGCCTGAGCCCTGAGACCCTTTAACCCGGCCAGTTTTCTCTCCTGCCAAGCTGACAGGCAAACGTGCTTCCCCCCACTTTTTCTGCATTTCATTGATAAGTGAGTTTGAGTTATTGGTTGTTGGTACTTATGCTTTCATTTGCCTGTGTATGCTCTTTGCCCACTTTTTTACTGGTGTGTACTTTTTCATTGGTTTGTAAAGCTCTGTTTTAGTTCACCAAAGCTGATGGAATGCAATGTACTGGAGATGGGTTGGCTTTTACATTGGAAATTTACTAACTTCCAAGTTTACAGTTCTGAGGCTGTGAAAATGTCCACATCAGAGCATCCACAGGAGATGCTTTTTCCCCAGAGACTGGCTGCTGGCGATCCTGAGCTCCTTGGCCACACGGTGAGACACGTGGTGGCATCTGCTGGTCTCTCCCTCCTCTCCTGGGTCTTGCTGCTTCCGGCTTCCGGCTTCAGTGGCTTCCTCTCTCGTTCTGTGGTTTCTGTCTGTCTTCCGTGTGCCCTTCTCTCTTGGCTTCTCTGGCTTTTCTCTCTCAGCTTCTCTGGGGCTCTTTCTGTATCTTCTCTTTTATCCTCTTTTTATTTATAAAAGACTGGTAGGAGAATTAGGACCCACCCTGGAAGTGGGGGTCCCGTCTCACCAGAAGTCCTACGTACAGTGGTCCACACCATAGGAATGGCTCAGCTTTAAGAACGTGATCTTGCCTAGGGTATATACAGCTTCAAACCATCACAGGCTCTCTCTACACAACTCTTCATCATCTGTGCTGTAAACGTTATTCACCAGCTTACATCTGTCTGCCTTTTCTTTGATTTTGTGTTTGGTCTAAGTGTAGACATTTAACATATTTATGTGGTCAAATTTATAGGTCTTTTTTTTTTTCCTTTTTAAGTCTCAGTTTTGCTTTATGACATTGGTTTCCACAGTCCGTATCATGAAACTATTCATGCTGTCTCCCAGAACATCGAAGGTTTAATGGTTCACCTTTAGACATGTCACCCTCCCAGGGTTTATCATACGGCGTAGCCCCCGTGGATCAGTGGGTGCCACACTGGTTCCTCCGACAGCCCATGGCCCCCAGGTGGCCGGGGTGGTCACTCCTGCCTGGCGGTCACTCCTTGCCTGCTGGCGGTGACCGGGAAGCAGCCTCAGCTTAAAGTGTCCTGATGCTCCGCCTGCGTCCCCTGCTGGAAGCAGTCCCTCTCTTGGTGACAGGACCCGAGAACTTGCAGGGTTGGGGCAGTGGGGGGAGAAGCAGCGACCCTCCAGACAGGCCCTGGGAGTGAGCTGAGTGAGGCCACTCCTGCCTCCACCCCTCAGTTCCCAGTCCCGTGCGCTCTACCTACTGGGGGGCAGCACCCCCCCAATGGGCATTGACAGGGTGGACAAGTGAGCTGCAGAGGATGGTGTTGTCCCTGCCAGGGGTGAGCCCCAAGCCGGTGCCTTTGCCACACCTTTAGGAGGCTGTTCCATCACCCTCTGGCCGGCAGCCCCGGGACAGCATGGGGTGCGACCACGGGTGCCAAGGCCCCAGGCCAGTATCCCCTATCAGAGCATCACAGACCTCGTCAGCCCTCAGATGGTGGTGTCAGCTGAGGCTCTAGATGGGACACGCAAATCCATACTGGTGTCTAGTCCAGTCAAGGTTAATCTCTGTCCCTTCCAATGTGGAAATGGCCTGATGTCAGCAATGTGCCGGCCCAGGGCTGGCTGGTCTCCTTGGAGGTGCCGTGGGAGCTCAGTGTGGTCTCTGCTGCTGGCCACTGGACCTCGGGCTTGGTGGGCTGGAGACCTGGCTGTTGGTTTCCCGCTTCATCCCCGCCTGCCATCACGGCCACTCCATCCAGGAGCCCATCGTGCCTGCCAAGGCTGGCGTGGACGGGCTGTCTGCTCCCATCCTGCGGCCTTGGGCAGCTCTCTATTGGAGGCTGCTCCCTGGCGGGCACTGGTGTGAGAAAGGTCTTTACTGCCTTTGCCCACACTCATCTTCTCCAGATCCCTTATGCCCTTGCAGGTCTCCAACCAGCCTGCTGCCCCACCACCACTGTCCATGAGTCTGTACCTTCCCGCCTTTGGCTGCTGAGCTTTCCACGTGGAGGGAGCTGTCGGTGGCTTATCCTGGCCCTGCCCCGGCCCAAGGTGGAGAGCAGTGCATCTCAGGCTTGCACCTATATGCCGAGCTCACGCCATCTTGAACCAAGAGACCGTCCTGTTCACAGATGGGGGGCATGTGAACTGACACACTTGGGAGATGTCAGGCACCGTCAGTTTCACTGCATACCATCTGCAGCTTGGCGGTTACGCCTCCCAGAATCTGCTCCACAGAAAATGCATGAACATGCATCCCAGGGAGCAGGTCCACAGATGTTGATTACTACCTTGTTAGTAGTTTTCCACTTTTGAGTGAAAAAAGCAAGTGGCAGAGTGATAGCCATCTAACAACCCCACTTGTGCAAACACCCACTGAACAATTCTATGGCAATGCCTGGAAGGGTGCACAGCCAAGCTCATAAATATGGTTACTTGGGAGTTGTTGATTTCAAGCACATCTGTTACAGTTTAATTTTTCAAAGAGCAATGCAGTCATAAATTGCCTTGTAATTAGAAATCAGTAATTTAAAAAAGAAGGAAGGCGTGGCCAGCGGCCTCGGTAGTTTGGAATCTGGTGTCAGCTGCGCAGGGTTAGGTCACCACGGACCCTCCTCTGGACAAGCTGTGAGCTGGGTTGGAGATGCCAACAGCAGTGGTGACGCCACGTCCTGCTCTGTCTGGTCTGCCGATAGCACCTCACTAGCCGATGGATGTGGAAGGGTTTAGCCAACCGCACTAGAAACACGGCCGCCGAGATCTAAGGCAAGAATGAAGCATCGAGAAGATGGCGGCATAGAGAGGAGTGGAAGACTGTTAGTCCCCCCCGGAACAATCTATAAATGACCAAAAAACAAGGAAATAACCTGGAATAACGGCGGGGAGACAAACGTGACTGTCCACTCTTCACCCACCAACCTGAACTGGGAGGAATGCCCGAGATCGCAGCATAAAATCTGTAA
>PVKY010002533.1:0-25167 GCA_004027775.1 Bradypus variegatus | reverse complement strand
GACAGTTATGTCACGGCAGCCTCCAGTTCCAGCTCTACCTCCTCGCAACCATGTGCATCTTCCTTTATCTGGCTCACAAGGATCTGAAAGAGCCTTGCCCAGTCAAACCACGTTTTAGCAATGACTCCACGGCCAGCAGGAACTGCCTGCAAAAGGGTGTGGGAAACTAGGGAATGGGCAGAATGCAGGCACACTGAAGCACTTAAAGAAATTAAGATGCCTTTGTGGATCATGCTTTGGAAACAGGGACCCGGAGAGAACAGCCCCATGTTCTAGAGCTGCTGCATTCACTTCTCACGCCAACAGCCGGAAGCGTGAGAACAGTCTCTGCACACAGAAGAGATGACTGGGAAGGAAAGACGCGGTGTTCCCACACTCCCCGGGCTGACAGGAAGGGTCCAGAGAGGGCAAGTCCCTGCGGCACCCACTGGCAAACCAAGACGTGGTCCCCTGTTCCAGCTGTGTAAGCAGAGGAGGGGTGGGTGGTGGGTGGTAAGTGAAAGGAGGACTTTTCTTCTGGGGTTTAGACAGGGTTTCTTGGAATCCGAAAAAAAATAAAGTAAGTGTGTAGCAAAATGGCATTCAATATCCAGTTGAAATAGTTCGATTCAAGAGATGCTTCTTAAGTCCTTGTCCTTTAGCTCCCTAGAAATTCTATTAACAATGTAATGAATTACATTCGATTTATGTTTAATGTAGTGATACATTCCTTAGTGGCAAAGCAGTCTCATTCGTCGCTTTTATAAATACGAGAAATCAGGGCTATCATTTGGTAAATCCCTCTTGACTTCAAAATTTCTGAAATTTGTCTCTCACAGTTGCAAAACCCGTACCGATGGGCAGGGCTTGTCGACCATCCTCCAAGTGAGCGTGCCCCTCCCTACTTCTTCCTCTCACTCTTTCTTTCCCTCTTTCCCCAGAAGATTGACCTCCTAGTTTGGTAGCCTCAGGTGCTTAAACTTCCTGCTGATTACTTCCCCGCGATCCCTGGTATCCCCAGGGAGTTGGAACCTCAAGAACTCACAGCTTCGAAATGCCCCCTTGCGTCTCTGTGCAGCTTCCCTTTCTTACTTTTGCTTGGGTGCATGTTTCCCCTTTGGGCAGATGCTGTACTTGCTCGTGTCTCCCGGGTTTACTGGGGATGCAAGCCACTTCCTACCCCAAGCCAAATACACGCAGGTGACAAGCTCTCAACAAATAGGCTCTTATCTCATTAGATGTGCCCCAGTTAGAGTCCTGAATAACAATTGTGCATCTCTGACTCTGAGACTGAAAAGTTCCATGCAACATGGCACGGGGCTGGAGCCAGATTACGTTACAGGCGCTCCATTAGAATTGAGTGGAGAACATAGACATGCCCCTTACACAATGTCCTAATTCATAACGCAAGCACTCTTGATTACAACAACTGCCTTGCAAGCTGGGATCAAAACTGCTGACTGCTCATAACACTGCTGTGTGATGTGAAAACAGGTAAAAGGATCCATCCCTGGCAACTGTATCTCATGCCCTTGTTCTCAGAAAGGTCAAAAAGAAAAATGAAGAGGAGATATTTAAATGCAGGAGAGCTCCTCAGGAGCATATTTAGGGGGCAAAGAAGCCGGGCTCTGCTGGGCGTGGACAGAAATGTGAGCATGTGGAGAGGATGGCCTCCCGGGCCGCGGGGACCGGGCACTGTCCCCATCTGCTGCTTGACCCTGGGAAGGCCAGCTCCCCTCCATCACCTCTTGCATTCTCAGGCTAAGAACCTAAACGAGCAAGAGTGACCGGGGATGGTGTCAGTAATGAGGGCAATGGACACCAGATGAGGGGGGACTCAGCCAGGGTTTCAGTCTCCAGGGTCCACCGTGATGGAATGCCACAGACTTGTATTCTCTCACAGTTCTGGAGGCTGGAAGTCTGTAACCAAGGTGTCAGCAGGGCTGCAGTCCCCTGAGGGCTCCAGGGGAGGCTGCTCCCTCCAGCTTCCGGTGTTCATGGGCAATTACAGGGTACCTTGGCTGAACCCCACAGACTCTGCCCCTGCCGTCTTCACACACCGTCTCTGCTCTTTGTCATCATGTGGCCTCTCCCAGTGATGCTGCCTGCATCCGAGTCTCCTTTCCTTATTGGACCCCGGTCACACTGGATTAGGGTCGCCCTCATTCAGCTTGGTCTCATCTGAACCAGGAACACCTTCTGAGAACCTGTTTCTGAACTGGGTTGCACCCGCAGGATGGGGTTTAGGGCTTGAACAGGTTTTGGGGAGTGCGCTATTCAGCCCATAACAGTCAGGAAACAGGAGACAGAAGACCTGGGGCCTGTGGTCACTGTGGAGAAGGCAGAGGACAGGGCATCTTCTCTTTGCACGGGCATGGGCAGTGTGGTTAGCAGGCTCCTGGGCTCAAGGGAGGATGAGTCCAACTCTGGTGGTGCTTTGTGCCTCCAGCCTGACAATGTGGGGATAAAATCACGACTCTCTGGTCTGGGGCTCACAGGGGAGTGGCCGTGTCCCAAGCGGAGCAGGAGTGGCTCTGTCCTCTCCAAGACAATGTGGCCATTCGGTCATCCACTCTTTGATAATTTCAAAGAAAACAGCCCCAGCAGCCATGCAGCAGTCAGCAGAAGAAGCAGGAGCCCTGATTTCATGGGGATGCTATGTGAGAGTAATGTCTTAGAGATTCAGGTGGTGGGAGGAGAAAAGAATGTGAAGGACAAGTAGTGAAGAAGACAGGAAGTATGATTTAAGGGGAAAATATGATGTCCTGATGGATGGGCTACCCCCATCTTTCTCACAAGGTGCCAACACCAGACGTGCAAAAAACATAAATTAGATGCTTTGGGGAAAGGCCAGGAGATGTCCCAGCCCCAGGCTGATGGACCCCTGGCATCTCACCTCTGCCTTAGCTCCAGTCCAGCACAGACCGATGGGAGTGGAGAGGTCTCGGGGGAGATTCAGGGGGTCTCCACCCATTCATTCAGGAAGATGGTGTGTCAGGTGACTCTTGAGCTTTGAGATCCCACTTGGTTCCTGTTCCAGAATGCTGCTGTCTCCAACTCAGCTGGGGCTTGGACCAGCCTCTGCCCAGTGGCTGCAACTGTGGAGTGTTGATGTCCCATGGATGGCTCATGGGCCATGGAGGGGCAGGAGTGAGTGGATTCATGCTTCCCCTTTCCCCCACTTCCCTTGGATGGTCCTGAGTGAAGGTCATCAGGCACCTTAGAGGGAGACCCTGCAGGCCTGAGATTCCATCACTTGTGAAGCTGAGCCACTCAACAATGCCTCTGCCCATCACCTCTCCCGCACCCTGCATGCAAATGCTCTGGCTTACACTCTGCTTTCTGGGAACTCCGACTTCAACATGCAGGTTGAAAGACATGCCTGGCATGCCATTCTGAGGTCAAACCAACATAAAGCAAATGCCTCCACTGGTTCTATCTTCTTGAAAGTGATAAGTGTACACCACATGCACGTCCAAGGAAGCCACACTCTATTGTGAGATGTGTTGTTTGAGTAGATCAACATCTACTGGACAAGAGATGCTCTCAGGGATGGAGTTAGAGCTTGAGTGGTGTGAACCTCCAAGAAGAGCTCCCAAACTTGACTTGAGGCAGGTGGGGGTTTGCAGAGCCTTTCCCAAACCCTCTGGGGAGGGTTGGGGTGGGTTTGACTGACAATCTTGGCTGCCCTGGGCCCCTACATTCTCATCATTTTCTTTGGTTTTATTCTGGTTTCTGATTCAAAGGATGGTTATAGATGCTGTACTAATTTCCTGTGGTTGCTATGACCAATGACCTCAAACTGGGTAGATTAAAACAACAGAAATCAATTATGATGCTCTTTTGGAGAATAGAAGCTCAAAATCAAAGCAACAGCAGGGCTGTGCCCCTTCTGAAGGCTCTAGGGGAAGCTCCTTCCTTACCTCTTCCAGATCCTGGTGGTTTCTTGAATGCCTTAGCTTTTGTCTCCATCATCACAGAGCTGTAAACTCCTTCTCTGTCTCTTTGTCTTAAATCAGCCTCTGCCTCACTCTTAGAAGCACACTTGTCACTGGATTTAGGGACTACCCTAATCTAGTGTGGTGTCATCTCAAGATTCTTAGTTTAATCATATCTTCAGGAGACCTTTTCCAAACAATGTCACATTCACAGATTTTGTAAGAGAATGTGGACATGTTTTTTGGGGATCATCTTTCAACCCACTACAGGAGTCTTTATAACCACTTAGAAAAAGAGTAAATTTGAACAAAGTATTTCATAGAGAGTTAGGGGAGACATGGATAATTTATCCCTATTGAGTCTAGAAAGCCCATTATTTGGTGCCATATAACAAAAAGAAAAGGAGGCTAATTCATTCTTAACAAAGTTTACTTGATTCATACATTCTCACCACTGTTATTCAATGTGGTGAAGGGAGCTATGGCCAAAACTATAAGGCAAGAAAATAAAATAAAAGCATATAGACCAGAAGGAAATAAAACTATTTACAGGTGACATGATGGTCTACATAGAAAATTCCAAAGAATCTACAAAAAATGAGAAGAACAAAATACCTTCCTAGAATTAATAATGGATTCCAGAAAGGTTATAGTATATAATGAATATATAAAAATAATCACTTGTCTATATATTAGCATTAAACACATAGACATTGAAATTAACAATGCAATGCCATTTACAATCCCTCAAGAAAGTAAATACTTAGGTATAAGTCTAACAAAACATGTCCAGGAAATATATGCTAAAAGAATCACACAACATACTGATGAAATGAATCAAAGGAGATTTAAATAAATATGAGAATTTTGTGTCTATGGATTGGAAGACTCAATATAGTAATGATATTGACTCTTCCTAAATTTATCTACAAATTTAATTTAATGGAATTCCCCTCAAAAATCAAGGAAGAATTTTTTTGTAGCTAGAGACAAGATTTTTCTAAAATTTATATGAAAGCCCAAGGAACTAAACTATTGAAAATAATTTTTAAAAAGAAAATTAAAATGGGAAGAATCACTCTATCCTATTCCAGAATTATCACATAAGCTATAGTGATCAAGACTGTGCAGTACCAGTAGAGGTATAGATTCATTATCTATGAAACAGAGCAGAGAAACCAGATCTAGCCCCACATAAGTACAGTCAACTGAATTTTGAAAAAGACAAAAAAAAAATCAATGGAGAAAATATAAACTTTTCAACAAATGGTGCTGGAGTGATTGGATAGCCATAGGAAAAAAATGAAACTCAACCTAAACCTCATACCTTAAAGAAAAATAAACTCAAAATTGATCATAGAGCTCTGGGGTTAGAGGAGGTGGGGCAAGATGGTGGTGTATGGAGGTATGGAATTTAGTTTCTCCTCTAGGGCAGCTATTAATTATCCAAGAACTGTCTAGGACCATTGTTTGGGGGACTTCCATGACCAGACACACATTATACACCTGTCTGGAATTGGTGAAAGGGCTGAGATCACACAGCAGAACTGTAAGTAAGTCTCCCAAGCTTGGAGTCCCTCCCCCACTGGTGCAACAGGCTGTTTTGGAGTCACTTCCATGGGGGAAACAGAAGCAGTCTCTGCTAGGAGCAAGGGAAAGAGACCTCAGGCAAGCTCCAATTGTGGATTTAATTAACAAAATCAAGATGCTGAATACAAGCTCCAGATATGTATAAAACCCAGAGCAAGTACAAAAGGTAGCTCCTCCACAGAGAGGAGGTTGGTTGACTGAGAAAAAAAACAAACAGTGGCTTTTGGAGTTGGCTAAGTGCATAATACTAGAAAATACTAGGAAAGGGGCACATAGACCTGAATACCAACTATGGCTCTTGACTGGAAAAGCCAGAGGCCTGGGGACCAGATTGGAGAAAGATTCTTTTTATTTTTACCCTAAAGAAGGCAGCAGGCTTTTTCAGTTGTCAGCACTGTCCCAGGCAAGGGCAGAGCAAAGGTACATCTGAGAGATAAAGTAACTAGTCAGGTGATGGAGATAATCCCCTGAAGAGCATATCTTCTTCAAGAATGGTGTTAGGGCAGGGCTCAGCATAAGTGGCAGCTCTCATTCAGAGACTTCAGGCCCCATGTTTAAGTCCACCATCTACCTCAGCCTCTGTCTCAAACACACCCATGGCAGGGACAGTGGCTGCTGTGAATTAAAGGCACCACACCTCTTTTCACCAGTAAGGAGCTATAGATGACAAGCTCCACCTACCAGGCAGGATAGGAAAAGCACAGCATTTAGAAGCATCTAGAGGCCTCATAGGAAAGTCTGACAACCCCAGGGAACCCTGATACTGATTACACCCTCCTTCTGAGACCTGGAACTGTCTTGTCTGGGAAAACCTAATTTGAGTGGTCATATACTATCAGGGGAGACACCCCTCCTACTCAAAAAAATAAAAATAAAAATAAAAATAACTTCCATATAATCAGGGCTAGAACCATAAAGAAACAAAAGCTGAGAAATTCTGATCAGTTAAACAGAAGTTATGTTAAAGGTCTAGAAAAAGTTGAACTAGAATAATTTGACATTATTGAATGCCAAAGAACAAATAGAGAACAATACTAACCAACAAGAAAATCCCAGGCAAAAGAGAGAAAACAACCTCCAGAATAAACTAATCAAGGAAATCATAGGGCTAAACGTCAACAAAATTGACAATTCATACTAGGAAACGTGAAGATATGGCACAGTCAAAGGAACAAACTAGCACCTGAACTGAGATGTGGGAGATGAAACAACTAATTAAAGATGTTAAAACAGTCTAAATCAATTCAGTGAGTTGAAGGAAAATGTGACAAAAGAGATGAAGGATATAAAGAAGACACAGGGTGTCCATACAGAAGAGCTCAAATCTTGGAAAAACAAATGGCAGAACTTATGGGAATGAAAGGCACAATAGAAGAAATGAAAAGCACAATAGACACATACAATAGCAGATTTGAAGAGGCAGAAGAAAGGATTAGTGAATTAGAAGACAGGACATCTTAAATCATACACACAAAAGAACAGGCAGGGAAAAGAATGGAAAAATATGAGCAGAGTCTCAGGGAACTGAATGACAACATGAAGCCCATTAATATATGTGTTTAGGGTGTCCCAGAAGTAGATGAGAAGGGAAAGAGGACAGAAAGAATAATGGAGGAAATAACAACTAAAACTTTCCCAACTTGTATGAAAGACATAAAATTACAGATCCAAGAAGTGCAGCATACCCAAACAGAATTGATCCAAATAGACCTACTCCAACACTTACTAATCATACTGTCAAATGTCAAAGGTGAAGAGAGAATCCTGAAAGCAGCAAGGGAAAAGGAATCCATCACATACAAGGGAAGCTCAATAAGACTATGTGTGGATTCCTCAGCAGAAACCATGGAAGTGAGAAGGCAGTGGTATGATATATCTAAGATATTGAAAGAGAAAAACTGTCAACCAATAATTCTATCTCCATCAAAAATGTCCTCCAAAAATGAGGGAGAGCTTAAAATATTTTCAGACAGACATACACTGAGCAAGTTTGTGAACAAGAGACTGCTCTGCCAGTAGTACTAAAGGAAGTGCTACAGGCAGATAGGAAAAAAAGTCAGGAGAGAGAGGTTTGGAGAAGAGTGTATAGTGGGCATTTGATGGTTAAGGAGTACAGACTGTTCATCATGATTGATTGTAAAGATGAAGAAATTGATAGCACAATACTGTTGGTGTAATGGACAAACCTGAGTGTGCGAATAGCTGAAAGAGGAAGGCTAGGGACATTGATGACACCAGGAGGATAGATAAAGGATAAAAACTGGAATGGTATAACTTAGTGAAATCTAGAGAGGACCCTAGAACAGGGAATGAGATCTTGTTATTCTGAATAGGCTAATGCAATACCCCTATACATCCCAGAATATTTGGGGCAGAGAATTAAAAAAAAAAATAGCATCTGCAAAGGTCCCCTTGAAGGCCTGGGGGAAATGTATAGCTATTATACTTTTCCACCTGGGGAATTCCTGCCATTCTCTTAAGCAATAAGGGCTCCCAGTTTAATAAGCCAAGCCCTCAGTTTAGAGGCTTGCCCCTATGAAATTTACCCCTCATGGTGAAGCTAAGCCTACTTATAACTATGCCTAAAAGTCACCCCCAGAGAACATCTTTTGTTTCACAGATGTGGCCTCTCTCTTTAAGCCAGCTCTTCAAATAGATTCAACACTCTCCCCCCTACATGGGACATGAATCCTAAGGGACATTATTCCCAGGAATGAGCCTGGCCCTGGCACCATGGGATTGAGAATGCCTTCTTGACTAAAAGGGAGAAAATAAATGGAACCCAGTTTCAGTGGCTAAGAGATTTCAAATAGAGTTGAGTGGTCATTCTGGAGGTTCCTCTCATGCATTATATAGATATTCCTTTAAATTTCCAGTGTATTAGAATAGCTAGAAGGAAACATCTGAATCTCTTGAACTGTAATCCAGTAGACTTGATTCTTGATGATGATTGTATAACCATATTGTTTTTATTGTGTGACCATGTGATTCTGAAAACCTTGTGGCTCACACTCCATTTATCTAGTATATGGACAGATGAGTAGAAAAATGGGGACAAAAATTAAATGAATAATAGGGGAGAGGGGTATGGGATGTTTTGGGTGTTCTTTTTTATTTTTATTTTATTCTTTTTATTTTTATTTTTATTTTTTGGAATAATGAAATGTTCAAAAATTGATTGTGGTGATGAATACACAACTATGTGATGATACGTGAGCCATTGATTGTATACTTTGGACAGATTGTATTTTGTGTGACTGTATCTCAACAATATTGCATTTATAAAAAATTGATGATAGACTTAAATCTAAAACATCAAAGTTTTATTCACAAGATAGCATAGAAGAAAACTTTGGGCCTAGGCTTGGTGAAACAATGTGAGTCATGACCCAAAGCATGATGCATAAAAGAGAAGGGGTATAAACTGGACTTCATCAAAATTTAAAATTTTTGCTCTGTGAAAGACCCTAGGAAGAAGATGAAAAGACAAAGTACAGAATTGGAGAAAATATTTGCAAAGCACAATCTGACAAATGACCTGCATCTATAATGTATACAGAACTCTAAAATCTCAACAGTTAAAAAACAATTAATCCTTTACAATATGGGCAAAGGCATGAAAATATATTTCACCAATGAGTATATACAGATGGCAAATAAATACATGAAGAGATGTGCAATACCACTTGCCATTTAGGGAGAGACAAATTAGGACCAGATGTCAAATCACTACACACCTATTAGAATGGCTAAAATCAAAAACTGTGCCGACACCCAGTGCTGATGAGGATGTGGAGAAGGGTCTCTCCCACATTGCTGATGGGATGTGAAATGTTTCAACTATTCTGGAAATAATTTGGTGATTTCTTGAAACAAGTTCAAGCACACTTTTACCGTGTGATCCAGCAATCACCCTCCTGGGTATTTAGTCCAAAGAAATGGAAATTTGTGTCAATGTAAAAACCTGTACACAGTTGCTCAAAGCAGCTTTGTGTGTGATAACCCCAACCTGTAATCAATCAATGTGCCCCTCAGTTGGTGAATGGCTAAATGAACATGGTGCGTCCAACTCGATGGAACTGCTCAGCAATCAGGAGGAAACATGATGACACACCGACCACTCGGACGGACCTCAAGGGTGCTATGCTGGGTCACTCCAATTCAAAACATAACTTATTACATGACCCTCTTTATACAACACTTTTAAAACAATAAACTGGGGAGATGGTGAAACATCAGTGGTTGCCTGGAGTTTGGGATTCTAGGAGCAAGGGGGTGACTCTAACTATGACAGGTGATAAGATGGTGCTGGGTCTTGGCTATGGCAGTGGTACAGAAATCTACACATAGGGTAAGATGACATAGAAATAGATACAGCCATTGCACCAATGTCTGATCCCTAATTTTGATGTTGGAGTAATTGTATAAGATGGAGTCACAGGGGATTCTGGGTGAAGGGTACAAGGGCCTCTCATGTTCTGTATTTTCAATGTTCTGTGAATCTATCATTATTTCAAAGTAAACAGTTAGAAACAGGACAAAATGGAGGCAATTGTGAACTGGAAATAAAAGAGAAAATAATGAAAATAAGCCAAACACATAGTGTTGGTTAGAAGCTCTATGTACTTCAGAAAATTTCGTGTTATCACATTTAATCCATCCATGTGGGTGCGGAGCCAGTGTAAGTAGAGCGTTTGGTGAACAGGATCTTGACTCAAGCTGAGATATGACCCACCTCATTCAGGATGGGTCTTAATCCTCTTACAGGGATCCTTTACAAAAGAGGCACAGAAAAAGCTCCAGAGAAGCTCAGAAAGAACAGCCAGAGAAGCTTAGAGAGAAGGACACACAGAAGCTAAGAGAGACAGAAGCTGAAAGACAGAAGCACATGGAAGCTCAGACAGGAGGCCACTGAAGCCAGGAGCTGGAAGCAATGAAACCCGAGAAAGAAGGGACAGAGCAGCAGACTCGCCATGCACCTTCCCGTGCGACAGAGGAGCTGAGGACTCCGGCAGCCTGTCCTCAGAGTCCAGGTATCATCATGTTGATGCCTTAATTGGGGAAATTTCGTAGCCACAGAACTGTAAATTGCAAGTTAATAAATCCCCATTGTAAAAGCCAGGCCATTTCTGGTATATTGCGTTTCATCAGCTTTGGCAAACTAAAACATGCATCAAGAGATAAATCTTAAAGCAATTAATGCTGAGCCATCGAACAACTGGCAGAAGAATGTATGCATCTGTATGCATAATTTTAAAACATGTAAAACCATATTATCTAGTTTATTAGCATATCATATGTATAAAAAATATGAAAGTGTTCATAGGAATAGTGAAAATTGCACTCAGGATTGGAAGGAACTAGTGCAGAGGGTGGGTGAGAAGAAGTGGTATGACATAATATTAAGAATTTCAGTTCTTTAAAAATTCTGAAGGAAATACAGGAAAAAGAAAATATTTTAAAAGTGAGTGGTTGATACAAAGCATTGCTCATATTTTTCTCTATAATTTTCTGTAAACTTAAAATGTTATATAATTTATGAGAGCGAGAGAGCACATGAGAGAGATAGAGAATAGAGTAACTGGCAGAGAGAGAGAGAGAGAGAGAGAGAGAGAGAGAGAGAGAGAGAGAGAGAGAGAGAGAGAGAGAGAGAGAGAGAGAGAGAGAGAGAGAAACACAATAGCTGGCAGGCCAAGAGCTGCACTTCCCACTTCCCAAACCCAAGCTCGGGGCAGGCTGTGGCAGCTTCAGAGGTGACATATGGAAAAGCGTCTGAGCTCTGAGCCTTCAGATTTAAACACATTTTGCTTTGAAATTGAATGATAGATTTAGAGTGATTTCTGATTCAATCAGAAGAAGCAAGTGTGGATATTGTGTGGTTTAGAACCAGAAAACAGGACATTTCTCTCCTGCAGGTCTCAGTGCCCGGCAGCAAGTTAAAAGGGGAATGGGCTTCTGGACAGAGTGCTGGGTTCAGGTGATTCTGGAGCCAGCAGTGACATCCTTGGGGAGGGGGCAGGCAGCACAGGGGTGCCCATGGGTAACCCCCGCCTTGGATGTCCACAGAAATGTCCTGTCAGCTGCATGGGCGGCCCCCACTGCAGTTCCCATGCCTGCATTTTAATCTGGGGGCTCCAACTCAAGTTTCTCCTTGAATTAAGCTTTAGACAAGCACCCAGCCAAGGAGCAAAGCAGTCCAACACCTTGCCTGAGCAGACGCATGCCCAGTGCATTTCCATCACTGCCCAACACAGTTAAATATGAGTTGACGGAAATAACAGAGCTCACTCTACAATCGCTGCAGCAGAATTTGACACTTTTGCAAACTGATCCTTGTGACGTCATTCTTTGAGGACTTAGTGGCTGAGCCTCATCCTATAGCCCTTGGGGACCTGGGCCCTGCCTGCCAAGGAGGACAAGCTTGGAGGCACATCCTGTCTGGGAGGAGGCTGAGTGGACGGAGACCAGCTGACCCCCGAGCTGGAGGACCAGCGACGCTGTACCTGGGCCTGCCTCGCGGAATGTTGAGATTACAAATTTGTGTGTTTCTTAAGCCATTACATTATTTGGAGTAATCCATCACACAGTTATGGGATAGCTAAGACCTTCCCAGAGTGGCATTTAAAAATAAAATCTAAGTACGTATATTAATGTTTTTTCTCCCCATGAAATTAACTCAGAACTTTCTTTGGCCTTAATACTGTCTGAGAAATGTTTTCCAATTCCATGTAAAGTCCTGTCCTTCAGAAACACCATCTCTACAACTCCACACTTTGAATAAATGGAATACTCAAGTTGATTATAAAGCAGGAAAAGCACCTAAAGTGTGTTCCTAGGCAGTTTTGTCAAAAATCATAGGTGCTGATTTGATTTGTTGGACAGCTTCCAGTTTCGCTGATATTGAATATGTGGTGTTTAAGTATTTAATGTACACCCCAGAGGCCCTTTATTGAATTACAGAGTTTTTTGCAAGCACTAAAATAAATACACAGAAATGCTGGAAAAAAATTAAAGAAAACATTTCCACCTCCTGCAGTTCACTTGCAACTTGCTGCCGGGCTGAGCTTGACAAATATGCAAATACATATGCAATTGCAGCCACACGGCAAATTTCACAGGGTTTAGAGTCTCTTATCAGGAGGTGTGCAAAGGGTTCTGGGCATTAGATGAAGCAGTAGGTGCTGAGGATCTGACATTGCTCATTTTAGCTAGTATAAATCAGATGTAAATAAAGTAATCTATGGGCCTGAAAGTGGCTTGGTGGTTATGGCTGGGAGTCTGACTGTGGCTGTGAGGGGCAGTGGCCGCTTCCTACAGCACTGGGCAATGAAGCAGTGGGGGACGGGATCCTCCAGAGGAGAGCATCCTGGTGCCCCGGGCTAGTCTGGGCATGGGTTGGCAGTTAGCATTGAAGAAAGTAAGATGAAACAGCACTGGGACAATCGTCCCTGGGGAGCATGTGCTAGGGAAGGGGCCGTGTCCTCATGACAACAAAGCAAATTGCGGAGCCACAGCCCTGAGGGGCAGGTGGAGACTGGAGGGCAAGTCTACCAGTGGCTCGGGACCCAAGCAGCAGAGCCTGAGGCAGGGATTTGAGGGCAGGTAGATGTGGAGACGGAGGAGGGGTGCAGGAGCAGCAGTAGAGGGGTGAAGCAGTGAGACTGGGAAGGACAGGAAGCCAAGCCGGGAAGTCCACTTAGCAGCTCCAGTGGAACCTGGAGCTCAATTCCAGTGGGGACCTGGGAACCTTGCATAGAACGTGCTGGTGGACCCTCCATCCAGGGCATGGACAAGACGGGGAGTTTACCCCCAACTCCCACTCGCTTTTGTTTGAGGGCTGCTGCTGGGGATTTTATTCCCTGCACCTCCAGTGTCCCCACACCAGGGGCGAGCAGGTTCCCAGGCCAGGGGAAGACCGTGGGCAGAGTCACAGGTTCTTTCTGTACAAACCCTTAATGTTTAGAGAAACGGGGAGTGTGAGGGGACACTGGTGTTGTGCTACACTGTCTGCTGTGGCGGCTCAGAGTAAAGGCTGCCCACGATGGAAGCCACGTTTCTCATTCTTCTCACTCTCCTGGGGAGGAGAAGTGCAGCCACCGTATCCTATCACTAGGGAAGCATCAGGGAAGGAAGCCTCCCAGCAGCAGGAATGCTTCCAACTGGGGGTAAACAGCAGCCACAGGGGCAGCCTCAGCAGGGACTTGGGTCTCCTCCTGTCCTTACAGTGAATGCCTGACACACAGTGGGTGCCTGATGCTTACTCCCTGAATGAAAGAACATGCTAATGAATGCATGAGTGAAGAAATGAAGGCTTTATCCCAGGAAGTGGTGAAAGGTGGGTCAACGAGTATTTTCAGCACCCTGTGTGGGACACAGCTGGCAACCACTGGTGGAGAAGAATTTTGGAGCGAGAACGCTATTAACCAATGTAGGGCTGTCCCACGGCTTGTTGTCGTAACTTTGACACATCTTTCACCACTCGCTGCCACAATAGAAAGACCCTCATGTGCAGCACGAGTTGTACACAATAGTTATGGAAACTCCGAGAGCAACAATAGTTCTATTTAGCTCAAAGATTTTAGAAAGTGGTAACTTCTAACTTTCTCATCTGAAAGATTAGAGACTAGGCTAGATAATCTCTATTGACCTTATTTTAGGGCTAAAAAATAGAAAGTTTTTTAATGTTTAATTATCCTACTCTTTCACATAATAAAATGGTTATCACTCACTCTATATTTATGAAGAAATTTCCCATATTGGTTAATATTCTACTTTGAAATATAAAGTAATTAATTCACACAAAGGCATACTATAACTATAAAATTTGCTGGTAAAGAGTGCATTATTTGACCATGCAAGTTATTGTTAACTATTTTAATCTAAATCTTGTGAATTGTGTCATAAAAACATTTTCAAGAGTTATTGATTTTAAGTTTCATAATAAAATGTTACATTTCAATATACACTTTTCATTTTACACAATTGTGCAATTTCATTTGTCTTGGTAAAGTTTCCTCTGAGCATGAATCATTGTTACGTCAAATGGATACAACATGAAATTTGCTGGATGGCAGCCCCTAAGAGTTTTAAATGGACACGATCCTATTATGTATATTCTTGGGATGTGAGAATCCACACATTATCATGTAAATCAATGAGGCATATTGTACAGAATTCCAGAAATATATTTTTTCTGCTGTTCCAGCCTGCAGGGGGTGGTCTGGCAGAGACCAAAGAAAACACCAGGAATGGAGAGAGACATAAATGTTATTCTAGGAACTTACAGGAGTGAAACAAGAAGGCAGCCAGTTGAGAGCTCGGTGTGAGGGCACTCCATGGTTCCCTGGGAGTCAGCGGGGCTGGAAACAAAGACATTCCAGAGGGGATGAGATAAAGGGGTTTTGACTGGCTACATGCTGGGAAGGGAGTAGAAATCTTACTTTGGAAATTTTAGTTAATACTTGAGGGAGAAGTGACTATGTGCGCTCCCTCCCTCTGAGGGAGACCGGTTACATGGTTTTGTTTAGAATGGATAATGTAATGAAAGGCAATTCCAAAATACATTCCAGAATCCTCTAAATACATCCCAAAACCATTCTGGAAGTTCTTTATTTCCTACTCTTGACCTGAGCTATGATATGGAAATATTTCCCTCCAGCTCAAAGAATATCCTTTAGCATTTCTTGTAGTTCAGGTCTTCTAGCAACAAATTCTTAGTCTTCTTAGATGTGCAGGTTAACAGTTTTGATCAAAATTGAGATATTGGGGGTCATTATGTCTTCAAATATTTTTTTTCTGTCTCATTCTCAAATTTCTCTTTGGGATCCCAATATCATACATTTTAGAACATTTGATTTTATCTGAAAAGTCAGTGAGGCTCCATCCACCTCTTTTCTCCATTTCTTTGTTTCTGTTCTTCTAGTTGGATAATTTCCATGCTTGTCTTCAGATGTACCGACCATTTCTTCTGCCATATTCAACTTGCTGTCAATCCAAGCCAGTGACTTTTCAATTCAGATTTTGCATTTTTCAGTTCTAGATTTTCCATTTTATAAAACAATTTACAGTTCTCTTAAAGAAAAATATCTTGGAATGTATTTATAATATCTGCTTTAAAAATCAGTTTCTGCTATATCTAACATATGGACCATCTCAGCATCTGTTTCTATTATCTGAGTTTTTTTCTTGACCCTGAGTCATGTTTTCATGTTTCTTTCTATGATAATTGACTTATACTCTAAGCTTTCTGGATCTTGCTTCTTAATTTTGGAGAGCATTGAATGATGCAGAGCTTATTTACATGACAGAGAGTCCAATTGTTGACTAAATGTTGTGAAATTGTTCAGACTTGGAATTATTCTTTGTTAGAATAGATCAATGGGAAGACCAAGGGGTTTATCAAACCCTTCTCATTTAGCAGTATTTACTCTTCAAACTCTGACTTTCCTGTAGATTGTGGCAAACTTGACTTTATACACTGTTGACCTGGTCTAGAGTGGGCCTTGCACTAAATTATGGTCTTTACACATATGGTTTGGCCTTTCTCAGGCCTTAGGTGGATGCAGAAAATTAGTGAGGGCTCTGCAGTCTGTCTGTGCCGGACACTGAAGGCTCTCACCGCTGCCCAACCTCCGGCCCCTCTGTACTGCCCTGAAACTTGTAATTGACTTTCTAGGATGAGCTTCTCCCTGCATATGTCCTGCCCATTCCTCAGCTAAGAATCCCCCACAGAGATCTCTGGATTTAGTGTTGCACTGTCTGATGCCCAATGCCTGGAAACAATTTGCTTTTATAGTTTCAATGGCAGTTAGGCTCATCTGTTCCAGTTACTCTGCCATGTTTAGGAGAGAAAATCAAGTCAATTTTGAAAAAAAAATAAGCTCAAAATTTTAGTCAACATTTAGATTTCTATATGTGAAGAGTAAAAACAAAATCATGACAATTTTTGTTATGTTTTCAATCAAATATTAACTTGTTTATCTGGCATACCTAGAGAGCAAAAAGATTGTGGACAGTAGAGGGTGTTAGGAATTTGGGGAAGGAGAACAAAGAGTGAATCCTCCTTCAGGGTGTTTGCCATCTTCCTAAACACAGTCAATCCCAAGTTAATGAGAAATTTTAGTTGAAAAGAAGGTTAAAATTTACTTAATATAGACAAAGAATCTAAGACCTGGAGCTCAGGCCCAGGGCATAAAACCGAACCCACTGGACGGCGAAGTCCTCGCGTGGGGAGGGCTGAGTGGGTGGCTCACACCTCTCTAAGGGGACAGCCGCCATCCGGGGCCTGGCTTTCTTTGCCAAGTTGGACAGGGGGCTCAGTGCACTCCATTTTCTGATCTTTTAAAAGAATAACAGAAATCTGAAGTTGTAATGAGAAGTTACCCAAATGTGGATATGCTAGCTAAAATATTTTTAAACCACCATGTAAGCCAGAGAGAGCATCTCTTCAGACAAACTTTTTCTTGTGGACTGTCAGTGTGCGACCTCTACTTTAAGGATTTCCCAGGAGAGGCATGATAGGATCGGATTTTCATTACACAAAGGTCCCTTTGGATCACTTGGGATGCAGCAAGAGAATGGCTCTGGGGGCTGAAAGCACATGTGGAAAATCGAGTGAGAGAAGATGCCAGCGTCGATCACTGTGGGGCAGGGAGCAGGGAGTGGGCAGATAGGAGCGAGTTTTAAGAGGGGACAATGACCCACCTCAGTGACCTTGACTGTGGAGTGAGGATAGGGGATGTCCAGGGTTAACCCTCTGCTAGTGGCTCCTGAGGGAATGCCAGGCAGAGGGCCAGGTGTGCAGGTGAAGATGACGAGACCTGTCCACAGTACTCTGAGTTCTGGCTGGTTTTGAGACACTCTTATTGAGAAGCCAGGAGGCCATGGACCATGGACTTGAGAGGCTGGGGCCATGGCTGGTGCTGTTCCTTGGCCCCTTCCAGCGGCTGGAGCCCTGTGGAGGGGGGCTGGCCCCAGCAGATGCTCTGTCCAAGTACCACATGCAGCTTCTCTGTCGGCCTCACCACCAGGCAGAGGGCTCCCCTGTCCCCAGGCAGACCTTGCCATGTACCGCTGACCAAGGAAGACCCTACCGGTCCTTGGGAGGATGAGTGTCCCCAAGCGTCACAGGACTGCAGCAGTATTGGAGCCTGCCCTGGGAGCTGCTGTGAGAGCCCCTGCAGAAGCACACTGCTGTGTCAGTGACGATCAGGCTGGAGGGAACTTGAAAAGGGAGCCTTGGGCTTCTTCAGGTCCTGACTATGTGGCCACTGCCATCCCCTCAGCTGGCACGGCCCCCACGTGTCCTAGAACTGCTGCATTTCCACCCCAGAGCCCCCCTTCTCTCCCTCCCCTCCCTTTGTCCTCTGGCTGACCGCCTCTCCTCTGTTTCATCTAATTATTTCTATTTAATTTTGACTTGCTATGGAGTTGTATTAATTACCCAGAAGAAGGAGACACTTTCCTAGTGTCTTTCCTAGTAACTTCCTAGTCCTATGCAAACACCTTAAACTCTGTGTCCTCAAACTCCTTGTATAGGCCACACTCCATTTCCTACTCCCCACATGATTCATGATCTCTTAGCACAGGGCCTGTTGTAGAAAATGCCCGTGATGTCAATGAATGACATACTTAACGCTGCAGTGTCCCCCCGAAGTCCAGGATAGCACGGAACAGTCTCCAACTGCTCTGCAGGTGGAGGAACCACTCACCCAAGCAAGAACATGGTGGGTGGGTGCTTCAGGGGCAAGGAGCCTTCTCCATGGCATTTACTCATGATTTTCTTAAGCCAAATCTCACGTCTCTTGGACGCTGTTGAGGTGACTAGGGATTTCAGACACGTACAAAATCCTTTACTACTTTCTCCATGAGTTATTTCCTAATACTTCATTCCCAGGCCACAGTCTCCCATCCCTGCATTGAACTCTCAATCAGCAGAAGCAGCCTGGAGAGTGGCATCAGGGCCACATCTCCGCTCTGTGGCGATCCCCAGAGATAATAATAAATCCTGCCCTTATGCTACCAAGAAATCAATAGTTGGAAATTCCTTGGATCAGCTTTCCAAGGGACTTAAATTTCATGGTGCCCAAAGGCTGATGACATCATCAGTAACACCATTTTCCCAGGAAGACCCAGCTTTCCTGGAATCTGAGGCTGGGGTGCAGACCTCAGCCACCTTGTATCCACACAATGTGCTGCTTGCCACTGTTGTGGAGGAAACCTACTCCCTGAAGCCTAGAGGAGAAACTTCCCAGGGCAAAAATGCAGTTGGCTTCATGAGAAAGCCTCACATAGGGCACAAATGTGTTTGAAAGTTGAATCGAGGAAAAAAAGTTCTCAAAGTCAATATTGGGAAAAATGAACTGAGACATTTTTATTTCTCCATTTGCTCTGCACCTGGCCTGCCTCTGTCCCTGCTGCCTTCCTCCCCCCTCTCATCCACCCTCAGGGGAGGAGAGGGAAGGCTTTTGGAGACAACTGAGCTCAGAATACTTGGAAATGGCTGTGTCCCAAGAAAAGGAGCATAGAGAACAAGGGACAAACATTGGTTGACTGGCAAAGCTGGGGGGCTTGGGACTGGCTCTGAAAAGGAGATTTTGCTCTTTTTCCTTTTTCTCTCCTCTTATTCTAAGCAGCTCATTAGAGAAAGCCTCAGGCATTTTCAATTATCAGTCTTGACCCATCCAAGGGTGGAGTTAACAGAGTCAGAGAGAAAAAGGAGGAATTCAAGGGTAGAGATAAGTCCCTAAATAGTGTATATTCCCTAAGAAAAGGGGGGCAGGACCCAGCTCAAGTGGCTGCCCTCCTTCAGAGAATTCAAACCCCAGGGCCTGGGGTAAATAAAAAAACAACAGAAACAACTTAAGCTTGGCTTCTTATACCCTTGGTGCCTGGCCAGGATAAGGTCTACTGAGAATTAATGGGAGCACACCTCTTTACACCAGTGGGGAGCTGTGAGCTAAAAAGTGCTACCTGCTGGACAGGATAGGAAAAGCAGAATCCAGAGGCCTCACAGGAAAGTCTGACAACCTACTCCTCAGGGAAACTTGATACTGATTACAGATTCCTACTGAGACCTGGGCCAACCTAATCTGGGAAAATCTGATTGGAGTAATCAAGAAAACCAAATGCATAGACAACAAAAAATTGCAAGTCACATTAGGAAAAACAAAGATTTGGCCCAGTCAAAGGAACAAACACACTTCAACTGAGATACAGGAATTGAAACAACTGATTATTAATCAAACACGTCTCCTAAGTCATTCAAAAAGTCAAAGCAATGAGTTGAGGGAAGACATGGCAAAAGAGATGAAGGATATAATGAGGATATTGGGTGAACATAAGGAAGAACTTGGAAGTTTGAAAAAAGTAATTAGCAGAACTTATGGGAATTAAAAGCACAGTAGAAGATATGAGAAACACAGTAGAGACATACAACAGCAGAGGTGAAGAGGCAGAAGAAAAGATTCATGAGCTGGAGGACAGGACATCTGAAATCTTACACACAAAATAACAGATAGGAAAAAGAACGGAAAAAAAAAGAGCAATGGCTCAGGAAACTGAATGACAACATGAAGCACATGAATGTACATGTCATGGGTGTCTCAGAAGGAGAAGAGAAGGGAAAGGAGGAAGAGAATATAATGGAGGAAATAATCACTGAAAAATTCCCATCTCTTATGAAAGACATAAAATTACAGCTCCAAGAAGCACAGCATACCTCTAACAGAATAGATCCAAATAGACCTACGCAAAGACACTTAATAATCGGGTTGTCAAATGTCAAAGACAAAGAGAGAATTCTGAAAACAGCAAGAGAAAAGCTATCATGAACAAGTTAAGCTTGATAAGATTATGTGAGCCTTTCCCAGCAGAAACCATAGAGACAAGAAGGCAGTGGTATGATATATTTAAGATATTGAAGGAGAAATTCTGCCAACCAAGAATTCTATATCCAGCAAAACTGTCCTTCAAAAATAAGGGGGAATGTAAAATATTCTCAAACAGACACTGAGAGAATTTTTGAACAATAATTTGCTCTACAGGAAACACTGAAGGGAGCACTACAGGTAGATAGGAAAAGACAGGAGACAGAGGTTTGGAGCATAATGTTGGGTGATGGTAGTACAATAATGTAAGTACACTGAACAAAGGTGACTGTGAGTATGGTTGAAAGAGGAAGAGTTGGGGGCATGTAGGGCATCAGAAGGAAAGATAGAAGGTAAACACTGGGACTGTATAACTCTGAAACCTACAATGGTCAATGATTGTGATTAAATATACAAATATGTTTTTACATGGGGAGAACAAATGAATGTCAACTTTACAAGGTGTTAAAAATGGAGTGGTATTGGAGAAAACATACAATCAATGCAAATTAGAATCTATAGTAACAGTAACATTGTAATATGTTTCCATTAATTGTAACAAAGGAAATATAGCAAAGTTAAATGTCTATAAGAGTGGCAAATAAGGATGGGGTATGGGATTCTTGGCATTAATGTTGTTGTCTGACTTTTTTATTGTATTGTATTGTATTGTATTTTTATTTTTTCTTTTGTTGCTTTTTAGTTGTCACATTTTTTCTTTCTTTTTCTTTTTCTTTTTTTCACCTCTTCTATTTTTGTAGAAGAGATGGAAATGTCCTCATACAGATAGTGGTGGTGAATGCATAGCTATGTGATTATACAGTGAACCATTGATTGTTTAGTTAGGATGGAATGGGTTGTGTGTGAAAAAAACTTCTAAAAAAGAAAAAAAAGATACAAATGCTAGGGAAAATGTAGAGAAAGGAATGTACCTAATCACCATTGGTAGGGAAGTAGAATGGTGCAGCCCATCTGGAGGGCAGTGTGGTGGTTCCACAGGAAGTTAAGCATGAGGTTGCTATATGGTCCTGCAACTCAGTTATTGAGTATATACTTGGAATAACTGAAAAGAGGGAGACAAATGGACATTTTCACAGTGGGGTTTATGGTATCAGTATTCATGATTTGCAGTAGATGGAGGTGGCATAAGGGTACACCAACTGATGAACAGAAAGGTAAACTGTGGTGTATACATACAATGAAATTTTGAGTTGCTACAAGAATGAGTGAAGTTGTGAGGTGAATGGACATTGAGAACAGTATGTTTAGTGAAATAAACCAGAAAGGAAAAGAAAAACATTATCATGCCTTACTAATATGGACTAACCATAATGTGCAATCTCTGAGAATTGAGTCTGAGAGCATAGGTCATCAGGGGAAGATTTATTGTAAATGTTCCTAGATTTTAAGCTCTTACAACAGTTGCATCTATGTCTGAGTTGTAATGGCTATTTCTAAAATCTGATATATTGAGCTCTTTGTCTATAATCTGGTCAGTCCCTGGAACTTTGGGTATCTGTGTGACACCTGAGATTCAGAGCTATGAATGTCAGCATTACCCCATATAGCAAATGTTAAGGAGTCTGAAAAAAGAGATCAGATTTCAATTAGAGATATGAATGAAATGGACATGGTTAGGACTAAGGTAAATTAGACTAAAGGGTAAATCATGATATTGAGAATATTTTTAAAACTTGAACTTCTGTGTGAGACCAAAGGAAGAGATAATTATCAGGTGCAAAATCTATATTTTTTGTAGCACACTATATAATTTAACTTGTCAGCTCAGTTTATTCAATCTAATTACATGGAACATTGAATAGGGAGTGAGATCTAGTTGGTTTGTACAGGTCAATGTGAAGTCCTGATACATCCCAGAGTAATTTGGGCAGAGAATAAAGATGTATTTGCAAAGCCCCCCTGAGGGACTGGAGGAAAATGTAGATAGATTAAATTTCCCCACCTGTGGAATTAATGATACTCTCACAAGCATTGGGCGCTACCAATTTAGAAGGCTGAGAAACTCGATCTTGGGGCTTGCCCTTACGAAGCTTATTACTGCAAAGGAAAGGCTAAGCCTATTTATAATTGTGCCTGAGTCCCCCCGAGAGAACCTCTTTCATTGCTCAGATGTGGTCTCTCTCTCTAAGCAGCTCTGCAGGTGAACTCATTCCCCTCCCCTCTATGTGGGACATGACTCCCAAGGGTGTAAATCTCCCCAGCAATGTGGGACATGACTTATGGGGATGAGCTTGGCCCCAGCATCGTGAAATGGAGAAAGCCTTCTTGGACCAAAAGGCAGAAGCAAAATAAAGCAAAATAAAGTTTAGGTGGCTGAGAGACCTCAAATAGAGCCGAGGTCATTCTGGAGGTTATTCTTATGCATTATATAGATATCCCTTTTTACTTTTTAGTGTATTGGAATACCTAGAAGGAAATACTTGAAACTGTTGAACTGCAACCCAGTAGCCTTGATTCTTAAAGAGGATTGCGCAAGTATGTAGCTTATACCGTGTGACCATGTGATTGTGAAAACTTTGTGGCTCCCACTCCCTTTATGCAGTGTATGGACACAAGAGCAGAAAAATGAGGACAAAAAGTAAATTAATACGGAGAGATGAGGGGGTATAGGATGTTTTGGGTGTTCTTTTTTACTTTAACATTAATTCTTATTATTTTTTCTATGTGGTAATGAAAACATTCAAAAATTGATTGTGATGATGAATGTACAACTATATAATGATACTGTGAACAATTGATTCTACACCATGGATGATTGTATGGTATGTGAATATATCAATAAAACTGAATTAAAAAGAAGAACTGGTGTCTTTGAATGTGGGAGCCTCAGCATCCCCTGGAGAGATTCTTCAAACTCAGGCAGTAGAGCCACTGTGGACTCCTTTTTCAGGAGGCAAGGGGTGGACTCTGGGGACTTGCCTTCTAGCAAGTTTCTAGGTCCTGCTGTGGCTGCTAGTCTGGGGCCTCAGCTTAGAGCTCCTTCACCCTAAAACGTCTCCTAATGATATGACTCCTGGGGAGGGATGTAGACCTGGCATCGTGGGATGCAGAACATCTTCTTGACCAAAAGGGGGATGTGAAAGGAAATGAAATAAGCTACAGTGGCAGATAGATTTCAAAAGGAGCTGAGAGGTCACTCTGGTGGACACTCTTATGCACAATATAGACAACCCTTTGTAGGTTCTAATGAATTGGGGTAGCTAGAAGTAAATACCTGAAACTATCAAACTATAACCCAGAACCCATGAATCTTGAAGATGATTGTAAAAAAAATGTAGCTTATGAGGAGTGACAATGTGATTGGGAAAGCTATAAGGACCACACTCCCCTTTGTCCAGTGTATGGATGGGTGAGTAGAAAAATGGGGGAAGGAAAAAAACTAACAAACAAACAAAGGTACCCAGTGTTATTTTTTACTTCAATTGTTCTTTTTCACTTTAATTATTACACTTATTTTTGTGTGTGTGGTGGTGAAGGTGTCAGGGATTGATTTTGGTGATGAATGCACAACTATGTAATGGTACTGTGAAAAATCGAATGTACGATTTGTTTTCTATGACTGCATGGTATGTGAATATATTGCAATAAAATGAGTTAAAAAATTAAAGGGAGATTCTTTTCAATGTCTGTGGAATCTCTAGTGACATCTCTTCTTTTATCCGTGATACTGGAATTTGAGTGCTCTCTATTTATTTTCTTGATCAGTCTGAGGTTTAACTATTTTATTCATCTTTTCAAAAATGGGCTGTTGGGGCCCGCGCCACCACCGCCACCCGTGCCGGGACCTGAGCCTGTGGCGCCAGAGTTGAGTGGGCGTTCGCTGCCCGAGCACCCCCGAGGCTTTCGGGTGGTCACTACCACTGCCAGGCCCACACCACCTGTGCCGCTGGAGCAGAGTTTTCGGGGTGTCCAGTAACCAGTCACACATAGGATGCAAGTTTGGAATTGGAGGAAAAGCAGAGATCGCAGCGAACATTGCAAGTTCCCCGGACCAGAGGTCTGGCGCCCCTCCCCACCCAGATGTCACAGACTGTTTTGCTGCTGACTCCCTGAAAAGGGGAAAGGAAGAAACAAAACCAAAAAACAGCAGTCTCCTGGGGGCACGAGGAGGGGTTCAGCACAGCCTCAGCAGCAGAATTAATTAACAAATTAATTGATTGAATTTCTGAGCTGGGGGTGCTGGATAAGGGCTGGGCTCTGAGAAATGGGGGCACCTAAAAGCGGGCACCCATTCCCAGACTCCAGGAAAGCCATTTTTTTTCTCCTACATTTTGTCCCTTCTGGCTTCTCATTGATTCCTTGTCTTTTTGCATTTCAATAGCCCCTGGCAGGGGTGGAACTGAAGCTGCTAGAGAGTACTTATCAGACAATAGCCTAAGGTGTATCTTTAAATGTTCTACTCTGACAGACACAGAGATCCCAGACAGGAGACTTTTAAAAGTGACTCCTTTTTTGTTTTATTTTGTTCTGTTTTGTTTTGTTTCTAATTTAAAAGTAACGTATGTGGTTGTTTTCTGTCAGGAAGCCCAGGTTGAGGGAGTGGGCTGGGCTTGGAGGGAGACAGAGTACCCAGAGCACCTTAGAGATCCATATTCACTACTGAAGGTCTCCACCCCCATCTTTAATTGGCAACTCAGGCTGACCACGGAATCTAGCTGGAGAGGCCCCAAAGAGGAGAGGGGATTAACAAATAGTGCCCCTGAGAAACAACTGGAGTTCTGAGGATTGGGAGAGTGGAGGGAGGTCCGGCTCAACTGGCAGTCCTCCTCCTG
>PVKY010002532.1:0-25171 GCA_004027775.1 Bradypus variegatus | reverse complement strand
GAGGCTGTGGAGGCCTGGGAAGGCTGTGGAGGCTGGGGAGGCTGTGGAGGCCTGGGGAGGCTGTGGAGGCTGTGGAGTTTGGGGAGACTGTGGACGGTAAGGAGGCTGGGGAGGCTGGCAAGTGCCCAACAATGAGCATAAGGCCTTTGGTCTCTAACCTAAGAGCAGAGGGAACACACCAGAAGGTTTTAACAGCTCTCCAGGTGACTCTAACATGCATCCAGAGTTAAGAATCACTGGGACGAAGGTGGAGGCATTGAGACAAGGAAAAGTATACAGACTTGAGAGTTTCCCTGACTTCAACTGATAGGATTTGATGAGACTGATTGCATGGTGAGGAGGGATATGGAGGCCTTGAGAAAGGAGAGAGGGAATGAGTGATGTTAATGGCGAATTCTTGAGAAGCCATCTAGGGATATCTGGTTTTTAGGAGGTAACTTCTAGGCTCCTGGGAACTTAGGCTCCCATTAGAGCTTTCGTCTAAAGGCATGAACTAGGCTGTGTCCTGATTTTCTAGGCTTTGAGAGGCCTGGCTTTGAGATCTAGATCACTTTTGTCCTTGTAACCAAAACAGCCTAATTAAGATGTTGAAATCTAGCATGGCAAGTAGCGTTACAATAAATAGGTAAATAATGTGCGAGGGTTGTTCAGAAAACTGAGTGACTGACTTCTGCCCGGGGAAGTTTTTACATTTGAGTTGGCTCTTCAGGGTTAAGTAGAAGGTCTCAGATGAAGAAGGAAGAGGGTGCCCTAAGCAGTGTAAACAAAGGTAGAGAGTCGCAGAGGACCTTTTGAGTCTGAGAATCAGTGGCAAGTTCAGAGTGGTGGTGATAGGTGTTTTATTGGCATCCTCAGGCCACCATAGGAAATGGCCACAAACTGGGTGGCTTTAAACAATGGAAACTTATTCTCTCACAGTTCTGGAGATCAGAAGTTCAAAATAATGGTGTCCTTGCTGGGCTCCCTCTGAAGGTTCTTCCTTGCCTCTTCCAGCTTCTGGTAGCCCCAGACCTTCCATGACTCGTGGCTTCATCACTGCAATCTCTGCCTCTTTCTTCACACTGCCTTCTCTTCTCTCTTAGACAGGCAATTGTCATTGGATGTTCCAGTTTGCTAATGCCTCTGTTATGCAAAATACCAGAAATGGATTGGCTTTTATAAAGGGGGTTTATTTGGTTACAAAGTTACAGTTTGAAGGCCATGAAAATGTCCAAATGAAAGCATCAATACAAGTATACCTTCATCAAAGGAAGGCCAATGGCATCCAGAAAACCTCTGTTAGCTGGGAAGGCACGTGGCTGGCATCTGCTGATCTCAGGTTGTGTTCCAGCTCCATTTTTCAAAGTGTCTCTCTTGACTGCAGCTCCTCTCCAAAATGTCACTCTTAGCTGCTCCAAGGTCCTTCTGTCTGTAAACACTTTTATAGGACTCCAGTGATTCAATTAAGATCCACCCTGAATGGTAACACCTCCATGGAAATTATCTAATCAAAGATCTCTCCCACAGTTGATTGAGTCACATCTCCATGGAAACACTCGATCAAAGGATTCCAATCTAATGAACATTAATACATCTGCCCCTACAAGATTGCATCAAAGAACATGGTGTTTTGGGGGACATAATACATCCAAACCGGCACATTGGATTTAGGGATAACTTGGATAATCCAGGATGCTCTCATCTCAAGATCTTTAATTTGATTACATCTTCTTCAAAGACCCTTTTCCAAATAAAGTTGCATTCACAGCTTCCAGGGGTTAGGATGTAGACATATCTTTGAGGGGCGGGGGTTCACCATTGAATTCACTGCAGTGCATCAGGGAGAATGATGGGGTGAGGCTGGAGACATGGGTTGGGACCAGCTGAGAAGAGCCATGAAAGCCAAGCTTCTACATCTCCCTTCTCACAGGACTTGATCCCCTGTCTTTTGTTGAGGATCTGAACACAAGAGAAACCTTGGAGCTGGTAGGATTGGATTTGATCAATGGAATTGATCAAATCCATTCTCTTGTCCTTAGGAGAATATATCTAGAATGCCCTGAAAGATGAGAAACTTGCCTGTGTTTGAAGCATTTTAAAGACCATTCCTTGGTCTGAGATCCCTCATCCTTAACTCTTTTCCACTACAGGATTTCAACTTTTTTTCTTTTTATTTTTCTTTTTCCTTTTTTGGTAAATTCTCAAAGGAATGGAAACAGCTGGCATTTGCTATCATGGAAGGTCCCACATTCTCAGGCAATCTCCAATGAGAAACATGTTGGACTCCTCCTAGGTGACAGTTCCTGCACAGGTTGGTATATAAATTAGAAGACACATTCTTTGGCTGCAAATTGCTCATATACAGGGAGTGAGGAAATAAAAAAGAGAACTTGTAACACAAGGTAATATATGCTAAGTGCCAAGTATAATCGTCTTCATTTCCCTTAGGCAGACTTAGATATTTTTCCCTACCTGTGCTCCCAGTGTTCTTGGTGCATACGTGACCTCCCATGTGGCAGTTATCACATGATATTGCAGTTGCGTGTTTTCATGTTT
The DNA here is from genome assembly GCA_004027775.1 of Bradypus variegatus. Taxonomy (NCBI): domain Eukaryota; kingdom Metazoa; phylum Chordata; class Mammalia; order Pilosa; family Bradypodidae; genus Bradypus; species Bradypus variegatus. The sequence goes on along the minus strand of PVKY010002532.1, from coordinate 22,636 downwards.
GTTTGCCCAGCAGACTGAGGTCCTTCAGGCAGGTACTGTGTATTTTTCCTAGTCTCTACCTTGTTATCTAGCTTGTAGTAGGTGCTCAATGAATGTTTAGTGGATTAATAAATGAGTAGCAAAGACTAGAATTTTCACTTAGGTGTTCAGAGGGTGTAGGGATCCCTATGGGCAACAATGGTCAGGAAAAGTTTGGCAGAGGCCATAAAGCACCTACTGTGTGCCCAAGTTTTAGTGGTGGGAAATGGGCACCAAAATAATGAAGTGAGAAGGTGCTAAATTTGGATAAGAGACAGGTCTCCCACAAACTCCAGCTAGTTTTTCACATAGTAGTCTGTGGCCTCTGTTCTCTAACTTGAAACACAATGGATTCTGGGACAAATGATCAATGTAGTCTTGGAATTTGTGACCAAGTGTTGAGTCATGGGATCCTAAGGCCATCCTGGGCATTTTCTTGGGTGTTGGAACACTAGATGTTGCTCTCGTTTTTCCAAAGATCCCAGAATCCCATCCCACTCCCTCTACTAAAGATTGTGCCCCATCATCAGTCCTTTTCCCTTGTGCTCAAATTAAAGCAGCTAATTTTAGACACTTCCTGATTACTCCTCGCTGGATCTCATTAGCAGAATTAAAACAGTTGGAACCTCAGCTGGAGAAGGAACAACTTTCATTGGTCCTGGTCTGTTTTCCATCTCCATGAGGTTGTTGATGTTGGCTGCCTTGAAGAACAGCAAAACGAACTGTCTCCTAAGACAGTGGACCACAGGCTGTTGGCTGAGTGCCTGAACCAGTGGGTGAGGGGAGAGGGAACACATGTCCAAGGGAATATGACCACCTCTGGTGGCAGACACATGCTTAGCTCATAATACATCTCCAAAGTGCACAGCCGTTTATTCTGTCATTCATACATTCACTCCACATCTAATGAGCACTTACCATACACCAGCCTCCGAAATATCCATACCCTACTTACCATATCCCAGGTTTTAAGGACACAAAAGCATTTAATGAATGGCTCCTGCTAGCCAAGAACTAAACCAGGTGTGTGCAACAGATGAGCATATGACTAACAACTTGTGATGCATGTAAAGTGTGCAGAGAACACTATTGTAATAACAGTGACAACAACTCATCTTCAGTGAGTGCTTATGTCTTGTGTTCTAAGGATTTTCAATGAGCTAACTCACTTAATTTTCACAATAACCCTATGAACATTGGGAAGGATAACCTAACTTAGTGTGCTGGTTTGTATATATTATGTCCCCCAGAAAAAGCCATATTTAATGCAATCTTGTGGGGGCAGACATATGAGTGTTGATTAGGTTGGAACCTTCTGACTGACTGTTTCCGTGGAGATGTGACCCACCCAACTGTGAGTGACACCTTTGATTAGGGTGTGACCTCTTGATTGAATGTTTCCATGGAAATGTGGCCCTGCCCATTCAGGGTGAGTCTTGATTAGTTCACTGGAATCCTATAAAAAGAGGTCACAAGCAGAGGGAACTCAGAGCAACTGAGAGTGACATTTTGGAGAAGAGCTGCAGCTAAGAGAGGACAAAACGCCCCAAAAGCAACACTTTGGAGAACGCCATTTTGAAATGCAACCTGGGAGCAAGTGGACGCCAGCTGCCTGCCTTCCCAGCTAACAGAGGTTTCTGGATTCCAACAGCCATCCTTCAGTGAAGGTACCTGTTGTTGAAGCCTTACTTTGGACACTTTATGGTCTTAAGACTGTAACTTTGTAACCAAATAAACCCCCTTTATAAAAGGCAGTCCATTTCCTGGTATTTTGTAAACAGCAGCATTAGCAAACCAGAACGCTTGGTAAAGACAGGAAGCAAAGAGCAGGTACCTAAAGGAAGGCAGGGTGTTCCAGGCACATGGAATGGCATATGCAGAGGTGTGGGGATCTACATAATTCTACCTGCAGGGTTTTTTATTTTGTTTTTCTTTCTCAGGGAGGAAAAGATTCCTGCAAATGTCTTGCATCAGTAGTACCTGTTGAGTATGAGATGGATTTCACACATGTTCAGGGCATTTTCATTGCATTGAAAACAGTCTCCAGCAACAGGTCTGGTCTGCTGCTGCATTTACACCTTATTCAAATAGGACCATGCTTGGGTCCTAGTAACCCTCCCACCTTCACTGTCATCAACTCCTTTCCCTGTCCCTGCCCCCTGACCCTGTAAGTTGATCCCAGTAGTGCTTGTCTCACTTGCAGGCTGGAGTCTTCTAGGATTGGTCTCTTCCCTCCACTGACAGCTCATTTTCTGATGGAACTTATTCCCAAGGTCTCTTTCATCTCTTCTCTTACAGTCTCAAGTCACCCTGGGACTGTCCCCAAGCACAAACAGGAGCCAAAACACTTCTCCAATGAATGCAAGATAAATCCTCCACCTCCTTCTCAGAAGCAGTCAGTGTCTGTGTGCACAGGGCTTGTGCGCAACAGATGCAAAATTCAGCTGTCCTCTTCTGTCTGACAATGTGGCACCCAAATCAGGATTTGCATGGGATCCAAACCAAAGGATTTACACGGCACCCAAATCCTAGTGTGGGGAGTGAAAAAGGGAGTTATAGAAGGAGGGGAATTACTGGCACAGTTTTAGTCACAGTGGAGATACTTCCGGAGCAACTCAGAAAAGTGATCCTGGAAAGACATGAAAGTAACAGACAGTGATTTTTACAATCCTGAGTCAGATGGTATGAAGCTCTTGGTGCTTCTGGCCTTCACTGCCACTTTTCAAGGACCTGAAGCTCCTCCTTGGGTTCAAGGCCAAGGAAACATGACCCTTTTTCTCTGTCTTCTGCATCATCCTTTTGTCCTCAATTATAGAAAGACAAGTAGACTTGTCTGGGACGAGGAGTCAGGGAGGCCTGGATCTGGCCTCAGAGGGAAAGGATGGTGCTTGTCAAGAAAGCCAGCTTCCCTCCCGCCTTGTGTCTTGGCTCCATATGACAACCCTCTCCAGAGCACTTGAAGCCTTGAGTCTTTTTTAATGGGAACAAGAGACTCGTAAATCCCAAAGCCAGACTCCCTTGGAAGCTTCTGGCTCAGCTCTTGCCTCCTGGGCTCCCTGCCATGGGGAGCATCTCCCAATCTGCTTTCCCTTTCTTCCAGCAGACTTCACACGTCGACTTCTGGCTCCAGGGGGCAGCCTGTACCCTGCACCCTGCCTGGCCTGGGGCCTGGGGCCTGCTCTGGCTGTTATGGATGAGCATCCTTGGATTCTGGACAGTAGCCCTCAAGTCCTTCTGAAGCTTGGGGTTGCTGAGTCTGGAGATGCCAACCCAACATTCTGGGAAATTTCTGATAGTCTAGGTTTTGGAGCGCATCAAGCCATCCTGATGGAGGCTATGAGAGGAGGGAAACCAGGAACATTTTAGTAGAAATCCACCTATAGTCATTCTTCCTTAAGCGGAGGCCCCAGCCTCCATTTCCCCCATTCCTTCTGTGGTGCCATCCCAGGGTGCTGTCCTCTCTGCCAGCTCTAGCCAGCTGTCTGGAGTCTGTCTCTCTTCCACTCTGCTGAAAAGAGTCCTGGCCCTTCTGCCTTACTTCTTCCTTTTCCAGTCAACCTTGTCCTTAATCTAGAGGTCACCAGCGGAGACCTCCAGGTGCAGCCTGCACTGGGCTAAGAAGAGTCAAGCCCCCTCTGCCAGGCGGATCTATCAAGAGAGCTTTAGGATTTTTAATTAGGATGACCAGCTGGGCTCCTTTATTAGCTACCCTTCCCCAGCCAGGCTTTATAGCTTGACTTCTTAAGATGGAACCAATAAAAAAGAAAAAAAGAAAGGAAAACTACTAACCCCACCTCCTCTCCACGGTCTAAAAATTGCCTTGCACCAGATCTTACTCCTTGAAACCTGGCGTCTTGAGTATGTAAGCGTCCTAAGGATTTGCAAGTGAAAGTGTCTGATGGGGAAACTGAGCCCTGGAAGTTGTTAGAGGAGGGAAGTTTGTTATCCTTGTGTTCTAGCAAGGCAGTCACGGAGTCAGGGCTGGAACCCAGATGTCCCCACTCTCCAGCTTTGGAGGTCACAGGATGGGAATAGCCTGAAGGGCCCCAGGAGACCTGAGTTCTGGCTCAGGCCCTAACTTGCAGAATGACTGTGGACCAGAATTTTCTCCTGTCTGGGTCTCAGAGTTTTCATAGCAATGGGAAACTATTTCTGCTTTTGAGGGTATTCCAGATGAGTGCCTGCAGGGCCAGGTGTGATTTTTACTAGCAGCCATTCATTTGGAGGTGGAAGGGTTTGAAAGCATTTGGTGCTGGGGCTGAGCTGCAGTGTTTTTTATTTAAACTCAGGCAATTCCCGGGGAGAGGTTGTTGGCCCTGGTTGGCAGGGTTCAGGGTTGACGGTGACAGCGCTGACCTACGGAAGCTCACTGTGACGTGAATGAGCAAGCAGGTGCTCTTTCCAGGCAAGCTGTTCTAGAAGATTTGTTTCCCCTCTCAGACCAGGTCGGAGGAAGCCAGGCTTTGTGGGCAGAGTCTAGAAAATTGTTCCTTGACTGTCAGGGCAAACATGAGGTCTTAAGGTTCGTGGCCCTTCAGAGGGGGCCCTCTGGGACCTCCCCCTGCCCTGTCCCCATCTCCCCTCTCTGATCTCTGTCTTTCTGTCTCTGGGTTGTCTTTACCTCCTGGGCCTCACTGTCTCCAGGTCTAACTTGCTCTGCGGGAAACTCCCTCTTTGGGACCCAATTACTGGAACCTCCGGGAAAGTTTAATTGAGTATTTGTATTGAAAACAGGAGCAGGCGCTCACCGTAGTGATTAGAGGATGCAGGGGGACAAGACCAGGGCTGTGTTTGCTTTTCATTCTGGATTAGGGGCCTTTAATTGTTCTGAGAGCAGTGACTGGGGCTGGGGGATAATGAGTCTGAAGTTTGTTTGCTCACACAGGCCGCTCCTCCCTCTCTCCACACTCCTAGGGAAGGGGTGGGGGGCAGGCTGGCTGGAGGGGTGGGTGCAGGGGCCCCTCGCAGCTGCAGCCCACTGGGCTCTCTGGGGCTCTTGGCCCAGCCCAGATCTGAGGAGCTGGAGACGACCTGCAGGCCTGCCCCGCGGCGAGGACAGCGTGTGTAAGTTTTTATATATGTGTGGGCTCTGGCCTGGGTGCTTGGCTATGGTCCATGCAAGGGATCCTGTGTGCATGCACACCTCTGGGTGTGGGAGAAAGATGCCATTGCCCAGGACCCCCAGTACTCACCCAGCTCACCTGCCAGGTGGCCACACGTGATTTATGGAGACTGAAAAGTACCCTAAAACTCTCCCTGGAAGGCATCAGATGCCATTCTGGTGAACCCCTCTTTTCCATCCCCTTCCCCTCAGGCCACGGTGGGATGTGCAGCTTCTTGGTAGGGCCTATTCCTCTCCCCTGGGAGCAGGGCATTGACTGGACTCAAACTTTCTCTCAGAGTGGAAGCCGTCAGGAATCCTAGGATCCCATGTCCCCATCCATCTCCCCAGACCCCTGTGGACTTAATTCCTTATTTTCTGGGGAGCTCTGAGAGCAGATGTGCAGCCTGCACTGATTCAAAGGCTTCTGAGCCCCAAGGAGAGGGAACCACCAACTCCCAAGGGCCTGCTGCCGAGAGGGGCCACCATGACGCGTCGTCTCACCTCTCAGCTCTCCAAGTACGGTAGGTGTTGTCATCTGTGGGTTTATATAGCCAAGGAGCGTTCAGCAATTTAAGCCACTTGTTAAGGCCACACAACCAGCTCTGGGCAGCACCGGGATGCCAACCCAGGCTCGTCGGCTTCCAAAGCCAGTGTTCGTTTCTTGGGGCTGCTGCAACAAAGTCCCAGGAACTAGGTGGCTTAACACAACAGAAATGTATTGTCTCACAGTTCTGGAGTCTAGAAGACTGAAAACAAGGTGGCGGCGGGGCCAGGCTTCCGTAGAAATCCGTAGGGGAGAACCTGTCTTTTGCCCCCTCCAACAAGCTATGGTGTTCTGTGCCCCAGTCCTCAGAGAAAATCCTTGGCTGTCTTCTCTGTATTTATCTCTGTGTCCAAATTTCCTCTCCTTATAAGGCCACCAGTCGTATTAGATTAGAACCCACCCCAACCAGTTTGGCCTCATCTTAACTAATAGCATCTTCAACATGCACAAGACTGGGGAGTTAGGACTTGAGTGTGTCTTTTCTGGGAGACAAAATTCAATTGAGAGTATCATACTTTCACCGTATGCCATCCTGAGCAGCAGAATCGAAGGGAAGAGGGACAGGGGCTGAAAGACTGGGTTAGAGATGAGGAAATTTCTCTACCTTTTTTTCTGAAGAAAGATTGTGAAGAGAGCTGTGAAATTCTCAGCACTGATTACAGCTTTAGTCACGAGCCAAGCCGTGTGGAGCCTGGGAGAGAAACAAGAGCCACAGCCTCCACTGGGCCCTCTCCACACCCACCCCAGGGTGCCTAGCTTTTGTTGAGATAGCAGCCACTGCCCTTACTGAGCACTCACTACCTACCAGGTCCATTGTGAGTGCTTTATATGTGTTAGCATATTTAGTCCTTGCCACTATAGAAAGTCATTCCTTGTTCCAAGTTTAGGAGGGAAAGCAGAATCCCGGAGATACTGAGTAACCTGTTCCGATCACTGGGGTGGGAAGCCAGGTTTGGCATGAAGACTGCCCCCAGGTCCTGCGTGGCGGCCAGGAGGCCTGAGGGCCCCCAGCCGGCTCTGCCCACAGGAGCCTGTGCCATGTTTGAGGGCAGGGCTTGTGGCTACTATTTTCTGGTTATTTCCCTTAGCTACTTGCAGTCCATAAACTTAGCCCTGCTTTGGGTGGGGAGGCCGCTTCCTCTCCCATCCTGTCTTCCTGGTAGCAGCAGGGTGACACCATGGGTGGCTGGGGCTACAGGGCTGTGAGCTTCCTTAAGACAGCAGGCCCAACCTTCCAGCAGCTCCTGAACTGGGATTTTGGCTTCTTTAGGGCCCAGCTAAGAAAATAAGGCAAGGGTGGTCTACGTTCCTGTCTGATGGTCTGGGGCAGCTCCCGTCCTCCGGTGTCACCTGCAGAAGCCCTCTCTCTGCCACCCTTCCCCAGGGCTGGGCTCTGGCTTCACTCAGCCTGGCCCGTTCTTGGGAAAGTCACTTGGAGGTGGCTGTAGTGGTGTAGGGGGCAGCGTGGGGTCCATGCACTTCCAGTGTGCAGCCTTGAAGGGAGATGAGAAGACACTAGCAGCTCCTATGGGGTACTTTTGCCCAATGAATGATCGAACTGGCCTCCATTCTTAAGCCCTTTATCCCCATATTGGCTTATTTATAATTGGGTGGGATAAAGGATGTTTGGAAAGAACAGAACTCAGAGTACAGAGGGATGGGGAACTAGGAGACTGGATAAAGGATCCAGTAAAGGATCCAGGAGTTTAGCGCCCCCACGACTCCCCCTTCCCGCTCTCCCCCGCCCCCATAACACTTCCACTCATCAACTAGCCCTTGCTGTCCCAGGCCAGCCAAGCTGAGCTCAAAAACCCACCACTGAGGCCAAGCCGAGCTGGGAGGGGGCTGGAGCTGGCTCCCTTTGCAGTAAACAGTAGTAGGAAAATGCAGCTGTTTGTGTATAAACTAACGCTTGTGATAGTACTGGCAGCTTCCGACTCAGGGGCCACAGGCTTGGAGCAGAGAACATTGTGTGGAGAAAAATCATGTGTGAGTTGTTACTGCTGGACCCCAAGGATTGTGCTTTCCCTACCCCCTGCCCCCGCGCCCTCCCTCCACTCTCTCATGCTGCCCTGCTGCTCTCTCCTCACTCCTTCCAGAGCCCAAAGCCCCGGCCCAGCTGCAGGAACAGCAGCCTGGCACTCTGTCTACTCAGCTCCTGCACCAACACAGCAGTTCTGGGGATGCTGGGAGGGGGCAAGGCCAGGAGGTGGGGGGTTGGCTTTGCTCAGGGTATGCCAGAAACGTGCCAGAGGAGGGTCACAGGCCCAGGGCAGAGGTGCCCTCTGGCAGGGAGCAGACACCCAATCCGTGGTCCACGGAGGCTGGGAGCAGCTGCCACCCTGGGGACAGGATGGGAGAAGTGAATGGAGCGGGAGCTGGTATTTGGGCTTGAGCCCACGCTACTAGGGCCTGGGGCAGAAAGTGGGGGAAGCCCTGGGGAGAAAAAGTTGGTGACTCAAGGCCACTGAGGAAGGCTGCAAGGGGATGGGGCAGTTCCTTCCATCTTGGCCTGGACTGGTTATGTAAAGAATAGGAGCCTTGGCCCTTTATTGTTGTCGTGTCAATAGCAAAGTATTTTTCATCTCTGAGCTGAAGCCTCGAGGGTCCCTGGAGTTCCCAGAAGGTCGCAGGGTAGAGGGTGGGAGGCTGGCGGCTTAGAAGAAGGAGGAAGGGAATCCTCATTTTCCTCTGCCCAGGAGCTGTCACACGGAGGGCGCTGCAGTGGGGACTTGGCCACCTTTGCAGTGGCAGCTCCCCCAGTTCCAGAACCAAGCAGAGGGGTGGAGCAGGGAGAACTGTGCCTTCCTGATGGATGAGCCCTGGCAGCAGCTTCAGCCACCCTGCTGAGGCCGGGGGGCCCCAGGCCAGGCAGAGCAGGGTCAGACTGAGGGCGGTGGACGGAGCTCCTGGGATCCTGGGAGCTCCTGGGATCTGAGGCTTCACGGCCGGGGGTAACCAGCAGGGGCTGGTGGTGTCAGGGTGTGGCCCAGTACCCACCTCACGGAGTGAGGAAGACCAGGGCCCTGTGGGGGAGGAGAGGCTGTTACACTCCCGGGGACATGGCAAGAGGGAACCGTCTCCAGTTGTGTTGCTCATCTTTGTAAAGGGCTGAAGTTCCTGTGTGTCTTCCGGGTGCACGTGGCCGGGGGACGGGGTTGGAATGTGGTGTGCAAAGGAGCAGATATTGCTTTTTTTGTCACCACCCCCTTCCTGTCCTCAAACACACACACACACACACACACACTCACACTCACTCACCTTCCTTTCATTTTTTTAAAAATACAAATCTAATTTTCATGGAAACCTGGCTGTTTAGGTAACGGGAGTATCTGAATTTACAGTCTTGTGTGTAAATAATGTCTCTCCACCCACCCATTTCTCCAGTGTCCCAAAATGCAATGTGTAAATTCCCACCTGCTCAGAGTCCCAGAAAGTTCACTCTATCCTATTCAAGCCCCCCAGCACCACCCACACACACACTTTATACGTCCAAGAATGTGGGGGTGGGAGTGGCCTGGGAGCAGCCCTGCCTGTCCCTGACTCCTGGGGAGGAAACTGGGATCCTTGGAAGCTGGACACGCAACCACAACCAGAGACAGCCACTTATCTTCAGTGACTGTCCAGCCCTGGAGAAAACGTGCCTGAGTCCGAGCTGGGAGTGAATTGGGTAGGGACTGAGTGGTAGGCGATTTTGGACTTTCGTGAGAATTCAGGAAGTCGCTGCCACTGTCTTCTCCCTTTCTGGCTAGTTCTAGAATCAGTGTCATGGCACGTGCCTCAGTTCCTAGAAGTCACCCCCCCCGCCCCAAGTATCTGGGGTCCTGGGCACTTGCCCAGCTCACTGGCCAGGACCAGTGGGTCTTGTCCCAGCAAGGCGAATGCTGGCCGAGATGCTTTCAGGATTTGAGGCAACAGTGTTGGGGCCTGGCCAACATACAGCTTGTCAAAGCCGCTGCGTCCTCACTTCATAAATTCCCCTGCCATTTCCCAGGGATACCTTCAGTCTGACCTGGGTGCAGGGAGCAAAGTTCTTTCTTTGTCTCCTAATAAACAGCCTCGGTGATTGCTGGCCTCCAGCTGTTCTTCTGCCCTGTCCGCCCCACCTCCACTCACCCAAGAGGCCCTTTCTCCCTGTGAAGTCTCATTAGCAGGAGGCTGGGGGCCAAGGCAGGACTCTTGCCACCCCCACTCCTTATTAGTGCAATCATCTCTGGCTGGCATGACGGCCTGAGCTTCTCTGGGGAAGCCTGTCTGCAGATGGGCCCCTCCGAGGCTGCTGGAAAACCTGGCCCTGTGTCCCCAGAGTGACAGGGCATTTCTGTCCTGCAGTCAGTAACCCAAAGCGGGCATGGATCTGGGGGATTCCAGAGGGCTTGACAGGACCTACACAAAAGCAGCTACTGATGGTTCAAATCCACAAATGGTAGGTGGTGCCTCCTTCCTGAAAGCTGGCTCTGGTCTTCTTTTCCAAGAGTTCCCAAGGGAGAGCTACAAACTCAGGTTCCCCAGGAGGTGTGCCTCTGTGTGCCCAGCCCTGTCCCTTGACACAGCTCTCTCCCCACCTAAAGTTCAGTGCAAAGCCTGATGGGTGAGAAAAATCTCATGAAGGAACTTGGGGTGACCTTCTCAGGGGGTTTCTTCCAGAACATCCAAGTGAGTGGCTGGATTTTAGACTCTTCTCTGTCCAGGTCTGCCTCTCCAATAGACGTCAGTCTGAAAAATGCAAAGTGCCTTCTACTTCCTCCTTCTAGGAAGAGTTGTGTAGTGGTTATGAGTCAAAGATCCACAGTCAGTCAGGCCTGAGTTCAAATCCTGGCTCTGCCACTTACTTGGGGGGCAAGGGAGAAAGTTTTCCAAGCTCTCTGAGCCTCAATTTCCATTTCTGAAACATGCAATTTGTCATCTGGGGATGACAATTTTAGTGCTGATCTTAAAGTTACAAGGAGCATTATAAGAGAAAGTGCATATAAGACGCACAATATTAACGATTATTTTCCTGAGGACAGGAAAATACGTTTGTGTGTAGAGTCTCAGGGAAAATTTTGCTTTCCTACATGGGCCAGGAATTATGTACTTTTCTCTCTTGCCTGCATGAAGCATAGAAGTCCCAAAAAACGGCCCAGAAAGTTTGTTTCAGTGGGGAAAGTTATTTCTCTTTTTAAAGAAGGCATGCAGGTAGAATGTCTCTGGAAAGTGACACGACTTTGGTAATACTGGCTTGGCTGTCTCCAGGAAGGGGAGCTGAGAAGCCAGTGACAGGGGCAGGAGGAAGATTTTCCAGTACACATCCTTTTGATTCTTTCTGTTCTATGCCTACATATAACACCTATTTTTAAAATTAATAAAATCAATCAAAAACTTTAATGTTAGAAAAATATAAAAGAAGACACACCAGAAAAGACATGCCTCAACTTTTCTTAATTCTTGAGAGCTCAAGTGTTTGGCTCCCAGAGTTAGGCAAAGGACCTTCCGAGGAGAGAAAGTTCTGGGGGCACTGGGTCCAAGGCCCCGGAGAGGCTGTGTGTGTCCAATCGGAGTAATTTCCTCCACTGGTTATTTTCCACCCAAGTGCATTGTCTCAGCACCTCTTCTGAGAACTGGACGTGAATCCTCCTTATATTAGCCTAAGTCATTTGGATATAATATTTTATATTAGCCTAAGGCATTTGGATGCCTGTGTCTCCTATTACCTTTAAATCTCCTGGGGGCAAAGACCATGGCTCATTCACATCTGCAAACTCGAGTTCCTAGCTCAGTACTTAGAATGTAATCAATTCTCCATCGGTGTTTGCGAATGCATGAGCGAGTGAGTGAGTGAGTAGCTTCTAGGCTTCAGAACCTTCTGGATGGGACCTGATCTGCCCTGACTCTTTGGACCTCAGTTTTCCATCTGTAAATTGGGGATGGTAATTTCTCACCTAGGATGTCCTAGGGGTTCCCAGCAGCCCTACTGGTCTTGGTGGATGTCCAGTAAATTTGGGCAGTGCTGGCTCTCCTTTGAGGCCTCCTGCAGTGGTTTGCATACAGACCTTGCCTTTTGAGCACACCCCACAGGACTGCTCGATCTCACAGTCATCAACTTAGCTGGATACCTTGGAACCTGTCACCCCCAGGCGCAGAGAAGTGACCCCAAACCCCCTCCCACAGCACTGTGCTCTCCCAGAAAGCCTGCCAAATCATCCCCTCTCCAGTGGGCCCTTGATGCAAAGGCTTCCTGTCCCTGCCCTACCTGCTGAGGGTGTCAGGGCCTCGTGCTTGGAGGTGGGTGCTGCAAGGGGCTGGTCTGGAGGCCTTTGAGGAGCACCCACCTCTGAGCAGGTTAATGCTGCTGTCCTGAAATGCCAACCTCATGTTCTCTCTTCCAAACCCCTCCCATTCCCAACTCTTGCTTTTCCTCTCTTGTTTTCCTCTGCTCCCAGATTTCACCCAGCTTGAAGCTGCAGATGGAAGAGGGGCAGATCAGAATGCAGGTAGGAGAGGAACTGGAGTGAGCAAGGAAGGCACCGCCAGTTCTTTCATGGACCACCCGTTTCTGGCCCATCTTCTGGTCCTGTTCCTAGTAGGTTGTAGGTTATAGTGAGTAAGAAAGGGTACTTTTTATCCTATGAGCCATTCCGTTGCATCCTCCTATCTCTGTCCCTAGGAGGCCTGCTGGAGTAGGGGTCTTGCAAAGATTCTTCTGTAAACACAACTTTTTTGGGTAATGGGTACAAAAGTCTTAGACTTCGGGTCTACAGACTCCATTCATTCCACCACAAATGAGATCGCAGTCCTTTCTTTCCCCATAGTACAGTGCCTAAGGAGTTGGACATTGTGGGGTTGGGGGACAGAGAACAATGTCACCAAAGTTGGGGCTACCACCAATACAGGGCTATGTCTTTTGCTTTCCCAATCACAGAACAAACTCCTCATATCTCCCAGAGTAGCAGAGACCCAGGGTGAAAGGAGCAGCAGCTGGTCAGAGTGCTACACCCTGCACCCACAGCCTTGCCCTGGCAAGTCCCTTCTTCCTTTGCCTCACCTATATCTGTCTGGCCATCCTCAGCCCTGGCCGAAGCACCTTCAGATTTATATGGTGCTATTTACTGGCCCTCTGCCAATTAGTGACACTTTGAAACTCTCTTATATGACGCACTGCTGCTCTGACAATAAACAAGTCATTAGCTGGGTCGGAGGGCAGACTTCCAGCTGGTTTTGATTCATTGTTTCTGAACCAGCTCAAGAGGCTCATTAGATGCAGGGTCCCCAGTCCAAGGCTCAGGAAACCCCAAATGCTGGAGGCAGACAGGTTTCTGGCACCCAGGCGCTGGGTCACGGTGTCATCTGCTCTCCCTCTAGGCCCTGTGAGCCTCATCACCCCACCACGGGAGGGGTGCTAATTGCCACCACAGTCTCCACCCCATTTCCTAAGACACGGACTGGGACAAGGAGGCAGACAGACTTGGAGGAACATCAGGGAAACATAAAGGAGAGGATTAGGTACTGGGAGGAGAGTTAGGGGGAGAAATCAAGCTCCAGTGGGTAATTGGGGGTGGGGAAAAGATGGGAGACGTGAGTGAGAGCCAGGAGGGTCATGTCCACTTTTTGCTCTTAACTTGTAGCCTTCAAAGCTGTCGGACCTGGACAGGATCTTGGGATCACCCAGGCTTTCCCTCCACCTCCATTTTACAGATGCAGAAGCCAAAGCCCCAGGAAGGCAAAGTGACTTTTCTAAGCTTACCCAGCTTCAGACTAGAATCAGGTCTAACTCTTGTTCCAAATCTCAACTTCTGGCCTTCACTATTCCTAGGAAAGAATCCGTAACTCTGAGCCCAGGCTAGTCCTTCCTTCTGTCTTTCTTCTTTTTCCCTCTTTCCTTTGATCACCTCTCACACCCCAATGGCATACGGGATTCCCCACCTATGAAGAGGTTGCATATGGGTATCTAAGGATGTGGTGTTTGAATGGATATGTAGGCAGCTTGTGACTGAGCACTGTTGGCATGGTGGGAGAAACAAAAATGAACTAGACAGGATTTTGAAGGAGTAATTGATCCATTTGCAAAAACTCACAAACTAGGATACAAAGCACAGTGAAAAAGTGACCAGTGAGCAACGAAGAACGTAAATTCTGAATGGTAAATGCATTAGTTGAGGTCACAGTGATGGTGCCATGGGGGACATCAGATTGGATGTAGCCCTAGGCACGAAGGACTGTAGTCTTGATGCCAAAAGGGGGTCAGGGGGCATGATCTCTATTTGATAAGAGGCAGTGGGCTAAAATTGAGACCTCTGCAAAAAGTAGGACCCTGTGAGGATGTGCACTCCAGAAATCAAGACTAGGAAACTAGTCCTCACAGGCTCAGGATAGTGGCAATTATGTGTTTCCCTTCTGGGACTTTGAACAGATGAAAGGTATCCTGTAAGAAATTCCAGGTTTGAACCATATGTGATGACAATGTCTAAATGTGCACTGAGAAATTAATGTGAAAATAGGTCCCAGACCAGTAAAAATCACGGGATATGACGCAGAAGGAAATGCAAAACTATTCTGGAAGAATGCACCTCATAGCAACAGCATTCTCATGGCAATATATAATTCACTTTGAAGTTACACTAACAATAAAAAATTACAAACCAAATAAGGAAATGATATGCCATTAGGAAAAGTCAGCAGACATATCAAACTGGGTTAGTGTACCAATAACATAAAAGGATATAGCAATCTGAAAGAGACTTTAAAATAACTTTGTTTGAAATGATTAAAGAGATTAAAAGGAAATAGCAACTATAAAGAAAGCATAGGATATTTTGAAAAAGAATCTGCAAGTTTGTAAAAAAACAAAAAGCCAATAGAGCTTTCTAGGAATGAAATAGTCATTGAAATAAAAGCTCAATGGATGTGTCAAACAGCAGATTAGACAGTACTGAACAGAGAATTAGTGAAATGAAAGATAGTTTGAGGAAATTACTCCAAAGCACAGAAACATAAGGAGACAGAAAATATGACAGAGAAGTTAAGAGGCATAGAGAATAGAACATGAGGGTCCAAACTACCTCTACAAGGAATTGCAGAAGGAGAAGAATTGAGAGAATGGGAGAATGGCAATATCTAATTTTCCAGAGTTGCTGGAAGACATTCATCCTCAGATTGAGGAAATACAGAGAGTTTTGAGGAGAATACATAAAAAATAAGTCCACATTTAGATATGTTATGGTGAAACTGCTTTCAGAGAAACACAGTCAATGTGTCATGGCACTGAAAAGAAAGGAAGGGTTAATTCTGTCCAGAAATATCTATGAAAGCTCATGGAGAACTCACACTTGAAGGGTGAGTAGGATTTGAAAAGGCAGAGAATATGGTGAAGCTGGTGGGGAGCTCTAAGTGTTGGGGGGTGGGGGGGTGAGCTTCCATCCTGTCTGACTAGTTTCCTAGCACTTTTTTTTTTATCATGTTTTTTTAATTGTGGAATATAACATATATATACATAGAAAGGATAATTTTCCAAGGGCAATTTAACGAGTAGTTAGCCAATCTCCAAGAATATTGTGGGTTACGCTCCCATAGTTTCAGTTATTTCCTTATTGTGCAATATAACATATATGCAAAAAAAGTTAATATCTTTCAAAGTATGACTTAACAAGTAGTTATATAGGAAATTACTAAAGTCGTTATAAGTTACAGTACCATAGTTTCAGTAATTTCCTTATTGTGAAATATAACATAGATACAAAAAGTGATAACTTTCAATTTACAATTGAACACGTAGCTCTAGAACAAATTTCAAAGGATGCTGTGGGTCACAATTCCACCATTTCAATTCTTTCCTTCTTGCTATTCTAATACCCTAGCAACTAAGAAGAAGAAAATTATGTAGAAATACAGTATTCGTAATCCTTTGTTAAATGCCATCTTGTCTGTTGCTCCCCCTTCCTCTCATTTAATCATGTTCCCGATCTTCAGGGATGTCTAGGCAGTGACTGCCCTAACTGGTCCATGTTGAAAAACGGTGTCCAGGCAGGTTTTAACACAATTTGTTTTGACTTGAGTTACCTGTCTGTTAGCTAAGGGTCTCAGGGTACTTCTCCCTGCCTGTACCTTCACTCGAACCTAGTCTTTGTTCTCTGTTGGGTCCCCTGCCCTGTCTTAGAAGCCACCACTCTCCCTCACTCCCATCCCTCCAGTCACCCCAGCCGACTCTACACCATATTGCCCTTCGAGGCCTCCCCTCCTCTGGGGGAGGAGTTGATACTGGACCATCCAACCCTCCTTCTGTCTGTTTGCCATCCTTTGGGACAAAGAAAGCCCCTGCTCTGAAGTGGACACCAGGCACGCCCTGCCCCATCTGTGTCTCATTACGGTGTCAGTGGCTTCAGAGAAAGCAAACCTGGGCCTAGTAACCGGTTCATGAAAGCTGCGTGTTGCTGGAGGGGGAGGGAGGGGGCCTAATGAGAAGCAAATACGTAGAGCAGCCCTGTGCAGACGCTCCCCCAGTGCCCTTAGCATTCCTTGGACACCTGCAGGCACTCAGAGCTGGCTGGGGCTGGGATGTGCCGACTCTCTCCCTGCCGGGGCACAGAACAGAAAGATGAAGTTTGGTTCCAATTAAGGGGGCAGGGAGCAGCAGTGGGCGCCGAGCAGGAGACCCCTTTCCTGTATTCTTTAACAGGCGTGCTTTGAGTCAGCCGTTGTCAAGTTCTGCTTCACTTTATGGTCGCTTACGGTGTCTGGGAAAGAGCACTGGGCTTGGGCAGGAGAGAAGCCCAGGTTTGGACCCC
The DNA here is from genome assembly GCA_004027775.1 of Bradypus variegatus. NCBI lineage: Eukaryota > Metazoa > Chordata > Mammalia > Pilosa > Bradypodidae > Bradypus > Bradypus variegatus. The sequence goes on along the minus strand of PVKY010002532.1, from coordinate 6,210 downwards.
TTCCCCAGCTTCACAAGTGCGGGAAAATGGACCTCATCTCAGCGTCCGCCTCTATGAGAGTAATGAGGAACTAACAGCTACCAAACAGGGCTACTGAGAAGGACAGAAAAGTAGACCACCTGAAAGGGCCCAGCACAGCTTATTATGGGATGGGCACTCAAGGAATATCAGTTCCCTTTATTCCTAGGTTGTAAGTACCTTTAGGGGAAGAATTGTGTCTTATTTGTCTTTATAAATACCATGTCTGACATGCCTAGCACAGTGCTAGGCACACATGAGTGAGTGGCGCCCTGCATACCCGCTGAGCTCCCCCACCCCCACCCCAAAATGGTACAGTTCAAAGGTCAGCTCAGAAACCCGAGGTGCCAGGATGGAAAACGCCTAAATCCCATCCCCTAGTCCCTGAAGAATCATCAGAATGAGCATGGTGACGAGGCCTCTGGCCAACCAGTCAAGGGAAGTATTGCGGAACTTACTCCGCTCGAATGTCCGGAGACTCGAGGTCCCTCCTGAAGAGAAGAACCTGGGGCTGGGAAGGAGGAGACTGCTTTGGCAGAGGGACCCAGCCTCCTCCAGGAGGGGAGCACGTCCTTCTCTCCTTCTCCCTGCTGGTACCCCACACCTGCAGGTGCTGGGCGCAGGTGAGGGGCTAGGCTTGCCTGAGGCTGAAGGTGGAGGGAATGGTCTCGGGGATGGCTCCCCTCGGCACAGAGCCTCTCTGGCTGGAGCTTGAGCCCACCTGCTCTCCAGCTGCTGCTGGTGGAGCCCATGGCTGGCCGGCATCTTCCATGCATCTTTAAGCTGTCTTCCCTGGGTGCCAGACATCTGCGGAGGGGCCACGCCGGCCAGCCGTTTATTTTCTATTTATCTTGGGTGCGACAGGACGTCCATTCTTCACTTAATGACTCTTCTCTTTATTATTATTGTCTTAATCACTCTGTTTATTTGCTTTCTTCCGGCCCAACTACTTTCTCTGTCCTCTCCTAGATTGGCCAGGACCCCTGCCAGCCCTCCCTGCCTCCTCCACTCCCCCCACTCCCCTCCCCTGCCAAAATTCCCAGCCTTCTCCTCTGGCATTCCAGGGCCCTGCTCTGCTTGCTGGGAACCTCACTCAAACCAGATGTGGCTTGCTTCTCCTTCCCCTGATTTGCCAAGGGCTGCAGGGGGTAGAGGGAGAGGAGAGGCCCTCCACCCACATCCTGTTCCCTTCCCCTCTGCCTCCCTACCCAGCTCCGCGGTCCACGCCAGGGAAGAGAGGGAGCAAGCAGTGCGTGGCAAGACAGCCACTCAGTGCCAACTGTGGGCAGCAGTGGGGGATGCTGGGCAGGAATCTCACCCCTGGCCACTCATCAGCAGAAGGCCTTGGACCCCCTTTTGCAACAGAGCTGCAGTGGAAGGGTCTGAGCACAGTCCATGCCATCAGGTATCCTTGGGTTTACCAAAGGCCTCTTTGCCCAAATATGATCTGATTAGCAGTATCTCACAACTGTTTACTAGTCATTGGCTTATGAAATGCTTTTACATTCACTGAGATGCAGGATCTTTTTTTTTCCCCATCCCACCTGATTTTTCATTTAGGTTTTGTCCCCATTTTTCTACTCATCCATCCATACACTGGATAAAGGGAGTGCAATCCACAGGGTTTTCACAATCACACTGTCCCCCTTGTAAGCTACATTGTTATACAATCGTCTTCAAAAGTCAAGGCTACTGGGCTGGAGTTTGGTAGTTTGGGGCATTTACTTCTAACTATTCCAATATATTAAAACCTAAAAAGTGTTATCTATATAGTGCGTAAGAATGTCCACCAGAGTGTCCTCTCGACTCCATTTGAAATTTCTCAGCCACTGAAGCTTTATTTTGTTTCATTTCGAGATGCAGTCTCTTTTAACAGATAGACTGTGGGTTTGGAGACCTCAGCCAACCTGGGACACAACTCTCTGTTTCTGGTATTCTCTCTACCTCTGGCCGCAAAGAGTCATTGGAATCCGACCTCTCAGATTAGCACAGTGATTGCTAGAGGTAATGTAAGAGCTCCCACTGTGCAAAGAATATTGGACTACACAAAAGATGGGGAATGCAGGAGAATTTGAAGGTGAACATCTCGTTCGAGCTGGGAACTATGACAAAGACCTAAGACTTTACAAAGAGGCACACATCAACTAGCTTAACCTGGGACCAATTGAGTTTCTATGGGCTTCTCCATTTTGGGAGAGCTCTCTCTAAGAAAAAGAATTCTGAAGTAAGGACAGAAATTTACTGGGGCTTCTTCTAGGGTCCTGTGCAAAGGTCATTAGCTTCCTGGGAAATCTGCCCCGGGGTAGATTTAAAACAGATGCAAACTAAGTGCGTGGGCAGATTGGTGGTTAAAACCGTAGTTTGGAACAGATGAGGACAAGGGTTCTTAATAGTTCATGGGTCTAAGAATCACCTGGCTTGTGCTTTTCCCCCCAGGGAGTCTACTTTAGTAGATCTGGGATGGGGACTTGAGGTCTGTGTTTTTAATGAGTCCTGCAGAGGATTCTGATATTGGACATCTGGGGACTAAATTCTAAGAAACACCCATTGTTCCAGTTTGCTAATGCTGCTGTTTTGCAAAATACCAGAAATGGATTGGCTTTTAGAAAGGGGTTTATTTGGTTACAAAGTTACAGTTTTAAGGCCATGCAAATGTCCAAACTAAGGCATCAACAGTAGGGTACCTTCACTGAAGAACACCAATGGCATCTGGAAAACCTCTGTTAGCTAAGAAGACATGCAGCTGGTGTCTGCTTGCTCCTAGGTTGCGTTTCAAAAAGGTGTTCTCCAAAATGTGTCTCTAAGCTGCAGCTACTCTGAGGTCCTTCTGTTTGTGAGCTTTCATTCAGCTCCAGTAAACTAATCAAGACCTAGACTGAATGGGTGGGGCACACCTTGGAAATAATCTAATCAAAGTTGTTACCCACAGTTGGGTGGGTCACATCTCCATGGAAACAACCTAATCCAAAGATTCCAACCTAATCAACACTAACACATTGGCCCCAACAAGACTGCATTAAGGAACATGGCGTTTTGGGGGACATGATACATCCAAACTGGCACACCCATCCAGCCCAAGGAGGTTCTGAGGAAGTGATCCTGGAGAGCAGAAACTCCTTGCCCACCGTTGGAGTGGCTGAGGCAGAACTAGAACTAAGTCCTGCACTCGCAGTTCCCTGTTCTTTCAACTTGCCACGCTGTTTCTGATCAAGCTCCGCTTCCTGAAGAAGGTGGGTTATTCACGTGGGGCAGGGGTGTGGGAAGCAGGGTGCAGCCAGTCAGCTGAGTGAGGGAGGTTCAGGAGGGTGTCTGTCAGACGGTGAATGGCTTGTTTGGGCAGCTTCCCTGAACAGAAGGCCACAATCAGGCTGCTGGGCCCCTCAAAGGGTGAGAGACCCCAACGTCCCAAAGGAGGGGCCTGGGTCATGGGGAGGGGACCTTTAATTGCCGGCAGGTGCCTCAGGAGTAGGCTGGGTGGAGCCTCTCCCAGAGTGGAATGCCAATGGAATGGCGGCTCAAAAGCCTTCCGGAGCTCCCCAGGCCAAAGGTCACCATCAAAGACCCAAATGTCAAGGCAACACTCTCATTAAGTCAAAACACCGATTTGTCTCTTGTATGAACTTTATTTGTTTCGTTTCGGCTGGAGGTTTAGTCGAAATGTATAAATGACGCTCATGCACTGATTAATTAAGCTCCTCTTCCCCGGAGTCTCTCCTGAAGACGCTCTAGGCTGGTGTGGAGATTTGAAGTGAGTAAGGTGACTGGAAGTTGCTCCTCATTGTCCTAAATTGTGGAGGGACCTTGAGGGGATGGGGACAGGGGACAAGGGAGAGAGCCCTGGGCTGAAGACAGACACAGCCACTTGCCTCCTGTGTCTGAGGGGCTGCTCCTGGCTTGCCTCCCTTCAGTCCTATGTGTTTGAGGGGACACCCCAACCCCATGCCTGCATCCCTTTGAGGCTCCTCTAATGGGGTGGGGGCGTGCTGGGAGCCAGCACCCTCCTCAGCCCAAAGAGGAGGAGATTGCCCCAAATTTCACGAGGCCCGGGGAGCCCTGGGCCTAGAGGGTTGGGCTGAGCTGCCCTCCACCGGGGTCTTTTGATTGCCCACCCCAGGGAGCACCTTGACAGAGTATTTGGGGGACCATGGTGACTCCTTGCCTGGTCACAGGAGCAAAGTGCAAGGAAGGGAAGAGCCAACCTGCTCTGCCATCCACTGCGTGCCGGGCCCTGAGCTGGGCTGCTGAGCTGGGCGAGCAGAGGGGAGGCCGCCGGGGGAGGGCCAAGCCCCCTGAAAGCTGCTATTGTCTGAGGCCTCTGCTCGGAGAAGCCCCGAGTCAAAAGAGCTTGTTAGAGAGGGGCAGGCTGGAGACAAGGCCCTCTCAGAGAGCCAGTGAACCGTGCGAAATGACTTAAACTAACATCCCTGACTGCACCGGGCCGGGACCCAGGAGTCAGGGTCGCGCGCTCATCAGAAATTCATAGAAGGTGCCCCGCAGCTCGGCTTTCTCTGGCCGCCTTGTTCCCTGAGCGGTTTTTTCTTTCCTGGCCTGCGGCTCTGAAAGGGAGACAGGGGCTGCCTGGTGGGGAGGACCAAGTGGCCTTTGAAAACCTCTCTGGGAGTTTATTAAACCCTGGGGAAGGGGCAGGCCAACCTGGAGGCACAGCCAGGCCCGGCTCCGCCTGCCCCGGGCTCCCCGTGGGGAACCTGTCCAGCTCTCCTGTCCCTACCTGGGCAGGCCTGAGCAGGGGGACAGGGCCAGGAGCATGGGGTGGTGGGGAACGGGGGGTTCCGAGGGAACGGCATTGGGCCTTTTCCAGAATAGGGGCAGAAGGAAGGCCCATTGCTCTTCGGGGGCCTCCCCTCCCTGGGCCCCACCCAACACCCTCTGCTCCCTGCAGGAGCACCTCTCGGCACGACCTCTCCCAAGAGTTTATGCTGCACACAGAGGAGGGAAGGGACCAGAGGGTCTCCAGGCTCAGCCGCCAAGGAAGGGCAGGGATGAGGCTTCTTCTCAGAGGAAGCCTGAAGTATCCAGGATCTTGAAGCCCCTCAGAGGTACTGGTAGGGGCTGAGAGGGCCTACAGAACCATGCCGTGACGGTAGACGTCCAGAACCCAGAGACTCCCCTGAAGGTGAGGTGCTTTGTAAACTGCAAAGCTCTGAGTCCATATAGAGGAAGTTTATTCTAGATTCTTTCACCTCACATGTGTTTACTGGGACCTTCTATGTCCCAGGCCCTCTTCCAGGTGCTGCACATACAGGGGTGAGTAGAGCAGAGGACCTGGTTGGGAACTGAGGGCTGCGGTGCTGCAGAAGTGTCAACATTGTACTTGGAGCCAAATTCTAAGTCTGGCTGGATGACCCAGGCAGAAACTGCCCTGGGTGGGGGGTGAGGGGAGGAAAGTGGGAAGTGGGGGACATCAGGGCCCATTCTCCACGTTCAACCAGAGCAGTTCCTTTTTACTGTTGACTGGTTTCTGTGCTGGGGATCTCAGATTTCTTTTGAAAAGACAGTTCTGCTTACTTAAAAGCTGAAAACTCTCAATCTAATCCATATCCCCGCCACCCCCGACACACACACCTGTAACACACCATTTTTTGTCTTGATTCATTTAGTGGGCCCTCCCACTCTTCCTCACCCCCAAATTGTTCCCGAGCTCCCCGCTTTTTACTTCCTACGCCTCTTTGCTGGATGCTTCCAATAAAATGAGATTGATCTTTTCCAAGCCAGCCTTGAATTTGGAAATCAGTTCTGTGTCTGCCTTTTTTTATACTTCCCCTTTGTACAAGTTCAAAGTCCTTTAAAGTTTTTCCCAGCAGCCTGTCTCTTAGTAACCACAGAGAATAAACAGACAGGGATCATTTCGAGATATAAAGCTAGAGTTCAAATTCATACACGGTAACCGCCCCTGAACCTGGAAAAGATTGCGAGGTGTGTGAGATATGGCCGTGTTTTCCTTGGACCTCTTTTTCCCGGCCCAGGCAGCTGGCAGTTAAGGCCAGGCCTAGTCCCCTGGTGGAAAAACAGACCAGCAACTTTTCCTAAAGCCAGGAAACAAGAAGGACCCTGGCATGGGCAACGATGGTGGTTGTCCTACCTTGGCCTTCTTGGCTTCAGCCAGCCGAATCTGGGCTAGCAGAGAGGTTTCGACTCATATACCAACTCTTCCCGGAGGGCTGTCAAGAAAGG
>PVKY010002531.1:0-25178 GCA_004027775.1 Bradypus variegatus | reverse complement strand
GTTATATTATCCTTCTCACATTTCCTCCTCCATTCTGCTACAGTTCTTCAATTTTCCTTGTTTTCCTTTTAAAGCTTCCCAGCTGTGGCTGACCCCGGATGTGGTATGTGACTGAAGCCAGTGGGGTGTGGGTTCGGGGTCTATACCATCCACAAGTTCACAGGTCAGCTGTCCACTCATGTTCTTAGGGTTTTCTTTGCCCTGATATCCCTCTGTCTATCATTGTAGGTACACTCAGCTGTCTGCCTGTTCAGCTGCCACATCTTACAGGGCTCTGCCCCCTTCACATCCTGCTCCAGATGCATCCATCTTCTTTTATCTTCTCCATCCTTCACCCCTTCATTCCCTCTGTCTTCCCCTCCATCCCCTCCATTCATCCCCTCCATCCCCTCTGTGCCAGTTGGAATGTATTGTGTCCCCCCAAAAGCCATTATCTCTGATGTAATCTTGTGTGGGTGGACCTATCAGTCTTAATTAGATTGTAATTCTTTGTTTCCATGGAGATGCACCCTACCCAACTGTAGGTGATGACTCTGATTGGATAATTTCCATGGAGTTGTGGCCCTGCCCATTCAGCATGGGCCTTGATTAGTTTACTAGAGCACTATACAAGCTCAGACAGAGGGAGCGAGCTTGCTACAGCCAAGAGGGACACTTTGAAGAACACACAGGAGCTGAGAGAGGAGATGGAAATTACAGAGACATTTTTGAGATGGCCTTTGAAAGCAGGCTTTTGCTCCTAAGAAGCTAAGAGAGGAAAAACACCCCAAGAGCAACTAAGAGTGACATTTGAAGAGGAGCTGCTTCCTAGAGAGGAATGTCCTGGGAGAAAACCATTTTGAAACCAGAACTCTGGAGCAGATGCCAAGCCACGTGCCTTCCCAGCCTACAGAGGTTTTCTGGATGCCATTGGCCATCCTCCAGTGAAGGTGCCTGTGCCGATTTGAATGTATTATGTCCCCCAGAAAAAGTCATATCCTTTGATGCAATCTTGTGGGGCAGACCTATTAGTGGGGATTAAATTGGAACTTTTGTATTAGGTTGTCTGCATGGAAATACCCCCTACCAGAGTAGGTGATGACTCCGAGTAGGTGATGACTCTGATTGGATAATTCCCATGGGGGTGTTGGCCCATTCAGGGTGGTTCTGAATTAAATTACTGGAGCACTATATAAGATCAGACAGAAGGAGCAAGCTGCTACAGCCAAGAGGGACACTTTGAAGAAGAGGAGCTGCAGATGAGAGACAGTTTGAAGACAGCTATTGAAAGCAGTCTCTTGCTCCGGAGAAGCTGAGAGAGGACAAATATCCCAAGTGCAACTAATAGTGACATTTTTGAGGAACTGCAGCCTAGAGAGGAACGTCCTGGGAGAAAACCATTTTGAAACCAGAACTTTGGAGCAGATGCCAGCCACGTGCCTTCCCAGCTAACAGAGTTTTTCCAGACACCATTGGTACCTGATTGTTGATGACTTACCTTGGCCACTTTATGGCCTTAAGACTGTAACTTTGTAACCAAATAAACCCCCTTTCTAAATGCCAATCCATTTCTGGTGTTTTGTATTCCCGCAGCGTTAGTAAACTAGAACAGTACCCCTTGTTGGTATGTTACCTTGGACACTTGATGGCCTTAAGACTGTAATTGTGTAACCAAATAAACCCCCTTTTATAAAAGCCAATCCATTTCTGGTGTTTTGCATTCTGGCAACCTTAGCAAACCAGAACACCCTCTACCCCCTCCATCCCCTCCATTTCCCTCTATCCCACCTCTTCTCACCAGCTGCACTGGCTTCTTCTCAGCCTGTCTTATTCCCAAGTCATTTAATTATCACAATGCTTGTGAGGCCATTTTGCAAGACAACATCTGGTTGGTGAGCTGGCGTATTCATATTCACACAGAATGCAAGATACACATACCTTTCTTAGTTCCTCTTATTGCTCAATTAAAGATATATATCCCACCAATGACTGATATTTATATTATTTTTAGTTGGTTATTGGGTACTTTTGTACCTTTAAATAAAATGCTTAAACCTTTGTTTTCTTGTTCTGTCAACTTCTGTTGCCACCACAAGTCCATCTCTCTCTCTTTTGAATGTAAACCTATCCTTTTCTCTCTGGGAACTCTTGGGATTTTCTTTATGTATTAGTCAGGGTTCTCTAGGGAAACAGAACCAGCAGGAGAGTGCTGTAAATAAAATGAGATTTTATAAAATTATCTCATGCAACTGGGGGGATGTATAAGCCCAGGTTCCCTAGGGCAGGCCTCAAGCTGGGAACTCCCGTGAAGGTTTTTGATGCATTCCACAGGAGAAGCTGGCTGGTTGAAGTAGAGACAAAAGTTCTCTCTTCTGATGCTGAAATCACCACCTCTCCTTTTAAAGCCTTTAGCTGAGTGGCTGAAATGGCTCTCATTGCTGAAGGCCATCCCCTCAGTTGATTGTAGATGTCATTAGCCATAGATGCAGTCAACTGACTGATGATTTAAGTCCATGAAATGGTCTCACAGTAGCACTTCGGCCAGTGCTTTCTTCACCAGACAGCTGGGCATCATCACCTGGCCAAGCTGACACATGACCCCAACAATCACACACTTGTCTCGGGTTTTCTGACATTTCCCTCTGATACGTCTAACTTGTGATTTCCTTTTATTTAAACTCCTTGGGATTCTTGAATCTGTGTCTTGGCATCTGTTGGAGATCAAATTATGTCCCCCAAAAAAGGCATGTTGAGGTCCCAACCCCTGGTCTGTGGGGTCACCTTAAGCCAAATCCACAGCTGTGGTTCCAGGAGCGCTCTGGAGAGGTGAGCCCTCCATGCATCCCCTCAAGGGTTTCCCTTCCCTCCTCACCCTGCCCTGCCCCAGCCTGCTGGGGAGTCAGTCACGTGCACTGGCTCACCCCCTTCTGGGACTTGGTGCTCTGAGGATCTGCATGTGCCATGCGCCTCTCTGGGCATTTTGACCTGTTTTTTTTGTTGTTGTTGGCTGGCTGACGTGTAAGAAGATGTTGCTTGATGCACATGACAGCCAATGTATGACACCAGGTTTCAAAGAGAGAAAGAGCTTTTATTGCCAAGCGCAATGCAAGGAGAATGGGTGGCTGGCAGGCCTTGGATCTTTCTCCCCGAACTGGAGAGCACCTGAGAGTTTCACAGCATCTTGGCGAAGGTGGGCCTGTGAGAAAGAGTGCAGTGGCTTGAGCTGACATGGTTAGAGATAGTGCAGTTATGGAGCACGCACAGACAGCTTGAACACTTGGCCATAGGATGTGCGTAAGGAAAATAGTGGCATGATAGGCTTGTGGATGTGATGTTTAGTATTACAGTGAGGCGTGGTCTGCTGTTTAAAGTTCTGTGCTGTGGCGCATGTTAGGCTCTGGTTAGCTCTAGCCCTACCTGGTGTGACAAGGTGGGAATTGGGGTGGGTGGCCCAGGTGTCTTCATCGATAAACATTAAGGAGGCTGTAAATGGAGCCACAAGACTTTTAAGTCACAAGACAAGAGAAGTCTAGGGTCACGAGATTATTGAGAGGCTGCCCAGTTCAGTCACAGAGCAGAGTGTCCAGGGAGCCCGCCAGAATTCAGAGAGTTGTAATAGTTACAAATGTTTACCTTTTGGCTACATTACAATGTATCGGAAGGAGAATAAACACCTAAGTAACCAAGCTATAATTACATGTGTCAATTCTTGGTTGCTTAGATTTTTACATTTATGTTTTATCCAGCTGTATCCCTCATTTTCAGCAGGAGGGTTTCCTGTGTGACCTCGCCTGCCGTTCCTGGACATGGGCGCCTTGTGGGGATTCACTTTACACAGAGTCCTTGTCCTTGGCACAGGTGGGCTGTGGTCTTCCTTTGGGGAAAACAGTATAGCTCTGTAGATATTTACCTTTTTTTGAGTAGAAGGAAATTCAGAACCATGCCCTGAGTAAGAAACTTCCTGGGAGTCTAAAGTGTGCTTTTTCCTCCAGGATGATGTGATGGCGCCGCAGAGGGTGAGGCTGCAGCACGAGGCCGCCCTTGGGCATCCTCGGAGCGTGAGTACCACCCGCCCCCCACTGTCCCCACTGCCGTGACACTGCCTCGCAGCTTTTCCAATTGGCTTTTCCTAGGACAAACAGGATCAGTGTATGGTGAGACCGCTAAACCACAGAGTGATGTGGGGCTGGTCTGCCTCTAAACATCTAAGAATGTTTTCCTTTGAAGAAAAGCATGCTTCAGATTTTGGGTAGCACTTGTTGCTTTCAAATGCTCACAGATGATTTTGTTTTTGTTTTTGCTTTTTTTCAAGTCAGCAGTTTAGGAGAACACCTTAGATATGAAAACAGGTTGGGAACTGTTGGTGTCAGCAGTTAAAAAATTATTCTTATTATTTAGATAACCTCCAATTACAGAGCTCATCTTCAATACGGTTTTATGCTTTAAAACATAAAACCAGGCCTCTCCAGGAGCTCTCTCCTCCAGGGCACTGGGCGGCAGGTGCATTCCTAAGCAGGGTCCCAGCAGCCACGAGGGAGAGGACATGTAGGCAAGCATCATGCATCCCAGAGAGGCCAGGCCGCTGGCCTGTCACACAGCTTCTCAGCGGTCAACTGGCATGGACCCAAGTGGTCAGCTGGTGTAGACCTGGGCAGTCAGGTGGTGTGGCCCTGGATGGTCAGCTGGTGTAGACCTGGGTGGTCAGCTGGTGTGTGTTATTCAAAAGAAAGGACTCATAAATGTACTTCCTGGAGACAAAATCTCTCAAGAATTTGGAAGATTTTTTGTTCATCCAAGAGCATCTCTGAATTTGGCTCACTTTCTGCTTAAAAAAAAACAAGCATCTTTTATTCTTTCTCCCAGCCTCCCAGCACCCCCAATACATTAACCCCTTATAGGCTCAGGTTGTTTGGTTGACCAATACCCAATATGTATTAGAGTCATACCCATTAACTCATCTTTAAGATTCCTCTGTTGTCTTATTTTTCATGAATTGGTGATTGTGATGGTTAGGTTCATGTGTCAACTTGGCCAGGTGATGGTGTCCAGGTGTCTGGCCAAGCAAGTACTGTCCTAACCATTACTGCAAGGGCATTTGTGGCTGGTTAATAAACCAGAAGGCTGATTTATTAAATCATCAGTCAATTGGCTGCAGCTGTGACTGATTACATCAATAATGGGCATGTCTCCTGCAATGAGAGAATTCAATCAGCTGGATTTAATCCAATCAATTGAAGACTTTTAAGGGAGAAAGTTAGAGGACCTTCACTTCTTCTTCAGCTGACTAGCAAAGTGTTTCCTGAGGAGTTAAGTTGCCAGTTCGTTCCTGAGGAGTTCATCGAACATGTTCATCAAAGTTTGCTGCTTGAGGAGTTCATCAGACATTTCCATTGGAGTTGCCAGTTTGCTGCCTGCCCTACAGAATTTGTACTCATGCATACTCACAGTTGCATAAGACACTTTTATAAATCTTATATTTCCCTAGAGAACCCTAACTAATACAACTTGGTACTGGGAGTGGTTCTTGAGAAACAGAATCTTAAAATGGGCCTTCACAATTGGTTTTCTACTCTGGTAAGACTCAGAGGCACTCATGAATCCATTTCCAATAATCAAGATGGCACTGACAGTCTGTGGCATGGGTTGGTAGTGGAGATACACAAAATATCACTGTTTGATTCTGTTAAGCATACTCTTGTATGAAGCGAGGCTCCAGGTGACAGTGTTTTTGACACCTTTACAGAGTTTTGTGGAGTTAAGAGGTATAATGATGTTGGCTGGTTGCTCTTAGATATGCTGGATAAAGTTATAAGAGAAAAGGACGAGCTGAAGTCCTCAAATTTGAAACTTAAGTGCTGTATGACAGATGTAAAGGTTTCTGTGTGTGCCCTGAAAGAAAATCTTACTTCCTGTGGTGGCAGAGTTGAGATTTCTGAAAACCAGACCCAGAGTCTCATTGTGCGAGTCGCAGATTTACAACATAAACTAAAATATCAACCTCTCAGGGTGTCTGCTGTTAAAGTAAAGGCATTGATTGGAAAAGAATGGGATCCTGAAACTTGGGATGGGGACATATGGATTGATAATAATGGTAGTGAGGACATTGGAACTCTGGATTCTGCTGAGTCTTTGCAAGATAAACCTGTAATGGTCTGCCGTGAGGAAAGAGCCCCCTCACATCCAGTCTGTCCTGAGGAGACAGCTGCCCAACCTCCAGCCTGCTTTGATGAAACAGCTTCTGGACCTCCAGACTGCCCAGAGGCCTACCATCCGACCTCCATGCCTGCTGAACCTGTAATCACCTTCCCTGGGGAAGCAGCCCTTACTCCTCTGTCTGGAGAGATTAATCCTGTTTCACAAGATGAAACTGCAATGAGATGTCCTGAGGTAAATGGCTTGAGGGATACTTCTGATTCTTTTTGTGACCCACCCACACCACCAGTCTTTGCCTCAAGACCTATAACTAAAGTCCTAACAGGCCTGGAAGGATGAGGTACAAAGTTTGACCCATGAGGAAGTATGCTATACTCCAAAAGAAATGTATGGGTTTTCCAATTTATATGAACAGAAATCAGGGGAATATGTGTGGGAATGGATATGAAGGATGTGGGACAATGGTGGAAGGACTATAAAGCTGGATCAGGCTGAATTTACTGATAGGGGCCCACTAAGCAGAGATTCTGCACTCAGTGTTGTAGCTCGAGAGGTTAGAAAGGAAGTTAACTGTTTGGGTGGTTGGCTGAAACATGAATCAACAGGTGGCTGACATTACCTGAGGTTGAAATGCCAGAACTGCCCTGGTATAATGTAGAGGGGGGATTCAAAGGCTTAGGGAGATTGGAATGTTGGAGTGGATTTATCATGGAAGACCTGCTCACACATCCCTGGAATGTCCAGAGGACATACCTTTTACAAGGACTGTGAGGAATAAATTTGTGAGACTAGCTCCATCATCCCTGAAGAGCTCTGTGGTCGCCCTTCTCTGTAGGTCTGATATTACTGTGGGAACTGCTGTCACTGAGCTGGAATCCTTAAACACAGTGGGTATCATCAGATCCCAAGTTGGCAGAAGCCATGTGGCAGCAGTTAATCGCCAAAGATAAGGGGGGAATGGCTACCATAATGGAAAACAGGCTCCAAGTAGCAGTCAAAATCTGACTTATGGCATTGGCTAGTAGATCATGGAGTACCTTGTAGTAAAATAGATGGACAGTCTACTAAATTCTTGTTTGATCTGTATAACCAGAAGAATTCTAGGTTGAGTGAACAAAAGTCTACCTTGAATTACAAAAACAGAGAGTCACAGCCCTATAATCAATTCCGAGACTTGAGACAGTTTACAGATCCAGAGCCCCTTGAATGAGAGGAAGGCCGGGTACCCTTGGGGAAGGACACTGTTACATTGCTAAAAATTTATGCTATTAATCTTCCTCCCAGCCTTCCCCAGGGGAACCTATGGCCTTCTATCAGGCTAACTGCATTGGAGAAAAGGAAATGATAAGATATTTTGGGGATTATTAGACACTGGCTTAGGAGACCCAAAATGTCACTGTGGTCTTCCAGTCACAGTAGGGGCTTATGGAGGTCAGGTGATCGATGGACTTTTAGCTCAGCTCCATCTCACAGTGGGTCCAGTGGGTCTTTGGCCCCATTCTGTGTTTTTTTTTCCCCAGTTCTGGAATGCATAATTGGAATAGACATATACTCAGCAACTGGCAGAATCCCCACATTGGTTCCCTGACTCATGGAGTGAGGGCTATTACGGTGAGAAAGGCCAAGTGGAAGCCACTAGAACTGCCCCTGCCTCGCAAAATAGTAAATATGAAGCAACTCTGGATTCCTGGAGGGACTGCAGAGATTAATGACACTCTTAAGGACTTGAAGGATGCAGGGGTGGTGATTCCCACCACATCCCCATTCAGCTGTCCTATTTGGCCTGTGCAGAAAACAGATGGGTCTTGGAAAATGTCAGTGGATTATCATGAGCTTAACCAGGTGGTGACTGTAATTGCAGTTGCTATTCAAGATGTGGTATCATTGCTTGAGCAAATCAACACATCCCCTGATACCTGGTATGCAGCTATTGACCTGGCAAATGCTTGTGTGCTGGTTTGAATGTATCATGTCCCCCAAAACGCCATTATCTTTGATGTAGTCTTGTGTGGGCAGACGTATCAGTGTTGATTAGATTGTATTTCTTTGAGTGTTTCCATGGAGATGTGCCCCACCCAGCTGTGGGTGATGACTCTGATTGGGCAATTTCCATGGAGGTATTACCCCACCCGCTCAGGGCGGGTCTAAATTAAATGACTGGAACCATATAAATGAATTGACAAACAGAAGGAACTTACTGCAGCTGTGAGTGACATTTTGAGGAGGAGCTACAGCCAAGAGGAACATTTTGAAGAATGCACAGAAGATGAGAGAGTAGCTACAGCTGAGAAAGAGTTTGAAGATGGCCGTTGAAAGCCGACTTTTGCTTCGGAGAAGCTTAGAGAGGAGAAACACCCCAAGAGCAGCTGAGAGTGACATTTTTGAGGAGCTGAAGCCTAGCGAGGAATGTCCTGGGAGAAAGCCATTTTGAAATCAGAACTTGGAGCAGATGCCGGCCACGTGCCTTCCCAGCTAACAGAGGTATTCGGATGCCATTGGCCATCTTCCAGTGAAGGTACCCAGTTGTTGATGCATTACCTTGGACACTTTATGGCCTTAAGACTGTAACTGTGTAACCAAATAAGCCCCCTTTTATAAAAGCCAATCCATATCTGGTGATTTGCATTCCAGCAGCATTAGCAAACTAGAACAGCTTGTTTCCCAATAGCTGTTAGTAAGGACCACCAGCAACAGTTTGCATTCAGCTGGCAGGGCCAGCAGTATACCTTTACTGTGCTACCTCAGGGGTATATCAGCTCTCCAGCCCTATGTCATAATATTGTCGACAGGGATCTTGATCATTTCTCCCTTCCACAAAACATCACACTGATCCATTATATTGACGATATCATGTTGATTGGACCTAGTGACCAAGAAGTAGCAACTTCTCTAGATTTGTTGGTAAGACCTTTGCATGTCAGAGGAAGGGAGATAAATACAACAAAAATACAGGGACCTTTCATCTCAGTAAAATTTCTGTGTCCAGTGGTGTGGGGCATGTCGGGAAATCCCTTCTATGGTGAAGGATAAGCTGTTGCATCTGGTCTCCTATGACAAAAAAAGAGGCACAGTGCCTAGATGGCCTCTTTGGATTTTGGAGAGAACATATTTCTCATTTGGGTTTGCTACTCCAGCCCATTTACCAAGTGACCAGAAAAGTTCTAGTTTTGAGTGGGGACTGGAACAAGATGAGGCTCTGTGACAGGTCCAGACTGCGGTGCAAGCTGCTCTGCCACTCGAACCATATGATCCAGCAGATCCAATGGTGCTGGAAGTGTCATGGCAAATAGAGGTGCTGTTTGGAGCCTTTGGCAGGCTCCTATAGGAGAATCACAATGCAGGCCCTTAGGATTTTGGAGTAAAGCCTTACCATCCTCTGCAGATAACTACTCTCCATTTGAGAAACAGCTGTTGGCTTGCTACTGGGCCTTAGTAGAGACAGAATGTTTAACCATGGGCCACCTAGTTAGCATGAGACCTGAGTTGCCCATCATGAGCTGGGTGTTATCCAACCTGCCAAGCCATAAAGTTGGGCGTGCACAGCAGCACTCCATCATAAAATGGAAATGGTTATGTATGAGATAGAGCTCAAGTGGGTCCTGAAGGCACAAGTAATTTATATGAGGAAGTGGCCCAAATACCCATGGCCCCCACTCCTTCCACCTTACCTTCTCTTTCCCAGCCCACAGCTATGGCATCTTGGGTAGTTCCTTACAATCAGTTGACTGAGGAAGAGAAAACTCAGGCCTGGTTTACAGATGGTTCTGCATGATATGCATGTACCACCCAAAAGTGGACATCTGCGGCACTGCAGCCCCTTTCTGGGATGTCCCTGAAGGACAGTGGTGAGGGGAAATACTCCCAATGGGAAGAACTTTGAGCAGTGCACCTGGTTGTTTACTTTGCTTGGAAGGAGAACTGGCCAGAGGTGCGTTTGTATACTGATTCATGGGCTGTTGCTAATAGTTTGGCTGGATGGTCAGGCACATGATTGGAAAATTGGTGACCAAGAAGTCTGGGGAAGAGGTGTGTGGATAGACCTTTCTGAGTGGGCAAAAAACATGAAGATATTTGTGTCCCATGTGAATGCTCACCAGAGGATGACTTCATCAGAGGGAGATTTTAATAATCAAATGGATAAGGTGACTTGTTCAGTGGATACCAGTCAGCCTCTTTCCCAAGCAACTCCTGTCATTGCCCAATGGGCTCATGAACAAAGTGGTCAGGGCGGTAGGGATGGGCTCAGCAACATGGACTTCCACTCACCAAGACTGACTTGGCCACAGCCACTGCTGATTGCCCAATCTGCCAGCAGCAGAGACCCACACTGTCCCAAGTATGGCACCATTCCCCAAGGTGATCAGCTTGCTACCTGGTGGCAGGTTGATTACATTGGACCACTTCCATCATGAAAGGGGCAGCGATTTGTTCTTACTGGAATAGACACATACTCTGGATATGGGTTTTCCTTTCCTGCACGAAATGCTTTTGCCAAAACTACCATCGGTGGACTTACAGAATGCCTTATCCATCATCATGGTACCCCACACAGCATTGCTTCTGACCAAGGAACCCACTTCACAGCAAATGAAGTGAGGGACTGGGCACATGCTCATGGAATTCTCTGGTCTTACCATGTTCCCCATCATCCAGAGGCAGCTGGGTTGATAGAATGGTGGAGTGGCCTGTTGAAGACTCAACTCAACTACGGTGCCAGATAGGTGGCAATACCTTGCAGGGCTGGGGCAGTGTTCTCCAGGAGGCTGTGTATGCTCTGAATCAGTGTCCACTCTGTGGTGCTGTTTCTCCCATAGCCAGGATTCATGGGTCCAGGAATCAAGGGGTGGAAACTGGAGTGGCACCACTCAGTATCCCTCCTAGTGATCTACTAGGAAAATTTTTGCTTCCTTTCTCTGCAAGCTTAAGCTCTGCTGGTCTACAAGTCTTAGTTCCAAAAGGAGGATGCTCCAACAGGAAACACAACAATAATCCTACTGAACTGGAAGTTAAGACTGTCACCTGGCCACTTTGGGCTTCTTGTGCCTCTGAATCAATAGGCAAGGAAGGGGATTACTGTACTGGCTGGGGTAATTGGTCCTGACTATGAAGGGGAAGTAGCACTGCAGCTACACAATGGAGGTAAAGAAGAGTTTTCTTGGAATACAGGAGATCCCCTGTGGTGGCTCTTACCACTACCATGCCCTGTGATTAAATCAATGGAAAACTGCAACAACCCAATCCAGGCAGGACTACCGATGGCCAAGAAACTAAAGGAATGAAGGTTTGGGTCACCCTACCAGGCCAAGAACCATGGCCAGCTGAAGTGTTTGCTGAGGGTAAAGGGAACATGGAATGGGTAGTGGAAGAAGATAGTGATAAATATGAACTATGGCCATATGACCAGTTACAGAAATGAGAACTACGATGGCATGAATATTTTCTCCTTTGTTTTGTAATGAGTATATTTGTGTATGTCCTTAAAGCAAATATCTTTGTTTTCTTCTCTATCTTATCCTCTTATCATATGACATAAGCAGTGTTGTTCATTTTGCAGTATTTAAGTTAAAGGAAATCAAGTTTAAGAGTCAATGTCACCTAAGGACTTGCACCCTATTCTGGAGAGATTTAGTTAGTTTCTGGTTTTATGTAGGACAGCTAAGTATTGTTAGGGGAAATATGTGTCTGTTATTGTGTTCTACTTAGAGATAAAGTATGGTTTAAGGTGATGTGTATAACTGCCAAGTTGAAAAGGATTGGACTGTGATGGTTGGTTCATGTGTCAACTTGGCCAGGTGATGGTGTCCAGGTGTCCGGTCAAGCAAGCATTGGCCTAACCATTACTGCAGTGACATTTATGACTGGTTAATAAACCAGAAGGCTGGTTTATTAAATCATCAGTCAGTTAACTGCACCTGTGACTGATGACGTCAACGAAGGGTTTCTTCTGCAGTGAAAGAATTCAATCAACTGAATTTAATCAATCAGTTAAAGACTTTTAAGGGAGAAAGAGAGAGGACCTTCACTTCTTTGGCTAGCCAGCGTCTCCTGAGGAGTTCATTGAACACTTGCTTTGGAGTTGCCAGTTTGCTGCCTGCCCTGTGGAATTTGGGCTTGTACATCCCCACAGTTGTATGAGACAATTTTTATAAAATCTTATATTTACAGATATCTCTTATGGGTTCTGTTTCCCTAGAGAACCCTAACTAAAACAGTGATGTTCTACAGCTTTAAGTTCGATGCTGAAGATTGTTATTCTTTGAATTGGAATTGTGTGATATTTATTAAATATCATAAATAATATCAGCATAAATGTTCTTGAAATGTGCCTGGAAGACAGTTGGGAAATAGCAGCCTTAGCTCCCTCCTTTGGAGCCAGTCCCCTGCCGCAGGCTGGTTGCTCCCAAGGGTATGACGCGATGGCTCTGTGGACCCTGCACCCACTGCTGCACACATGTGTTGAAGTGGTTCCCTCAGCTGAGATGAGGCTGCGTGTAACCCTGAGGGTGACCTCACCTCTCGTGGGCTCTTGGATGGCAGTGCTGTGTGGCCCTGCGGCAGGGGAGGCAGACACACCCTCAGCTGTGCATCTGTCCCAGGCAAGAGGGCTTCCTGCCCCTTCCAGGTACTCGACTTGGGCCTGGGGGCTGGTGGGATCCTCGCGGAATGGTCTGTCCTGGGGGCTTAGTGCCAGTTTCTATGGGCAGAAGGCCAGGAGTGGTGGTCGCCAGGCCAGGCTTTTTGGGGAGGGGCCTCGTCTCTGCCCTCGGTTTACTCTCCCACGATGAACTCTCTGGCTCCTGGGAGTGCACCTGTCCCCCCAGGTCTGTCCACAGCCCCTTCACACACCTTCTGCCCTGCGCTTCCAGCCTCACTCCTCTGGCCCTGACCAGGCGGCCACACCCCTGGCTGCTGCCCCTGAGGGTGTGTGTGTCATGCCACTGCCCACCCCTCCTGCAGCTTCAAGCAGGGGTCCCATCTCAGTCACTTTGTATCTCTAGTACTGCACCTAGTCAGGGTTTAAACATTTGTTGCAGGTAATGGCTTTAAAATGAGGGTGAAGCACATGAGACGAGGAGGGAGAAGGTGGCAGAGGCTGGGAGGGGAGAAGCTGTCAGTGTCGGCCAGGGTTAGCCATGGCCAGAACAAGGTGTGCTTTCAGAGGTTTATTGTAGAAAATTGGCTTATGCAGCATGGAGGCTACTAGGCAAGTCCGACCGCAGGCAGCCGTGAGGAGGGTCTGGCTCAGCCCTGGAATTAGGGCCCCCCACATCATCAGGGTGGCGGTGGATGCCGAGTGTAGGGAGGCAAGTGCTGGGGGGCCAAGGCAGTGGGTGCTGGGGGGCAGCGGCACTCCTGGGCACAGGTACATGGGAGGATAAGGTGCGCTCGGGAGATGGTGTTATGCTTGTGTGTCTCTCAGTGGAAGTCTGAGGGTATTTGAAAGCAGAGAAGGAAACCTGCCTACAGGTTTGCCTTCTCAGGAGCAGAGGGGCAGTGTTTTAGTTTCCTAGGCTGCTGAAAGCAGATACCATGAAATGGGTTGGCTTAACAATGGGAATTTATCAGCTTACAAGCTTACAGTTTTGAGGCTGAGAAAGATGTCTAAGTCTAGGCATCATCAAGGTGATGCTTTCTTCCCAGACACCGGCTGCCGGCATCCTGGGCTCCTCTGCTGTCTGGCCAGGCCCGCGGCAGCGTCTGCTGGGCTCTCTCCTCTCGTCTGCGTTCCATCCCTCTCACCTCTTTCTTCCGTGGCTTTCTCTCTCTCTCTCTGTGTGTTCATCCTGCTTAAAATGGACTCCCATAAGAATAAGACCCACCCCAGGCCACACCTTAACTGAGGTAACCTCATGAAAACCTACTTACACCTTATACCTACAGGGACAGATCAGAGTTAAGAACGTGATCTTCTGTAGTACACACAGCTCAACCACCCAAATGGAGCCCGTGAGGTATACCTCCATCCGAGAGTGCATGGATCTGTGGGTGGGCCCTGGCTGGTGAGCCCCTATGTTGGGGTACAGGATATTATATGGGAAGGTCATGTTTTTTATGAGGGGGAGAAGAAAGTTCTGTGGTTGTAATTAGATTCTTACAAGGGTCATGAGCCAAAAATGTTTAAGAACCACTGTCCTTGGAACCACAAATATGTGTAAATATGTACATCCCCAGCAATCAGTTACCACACATTCCAGAAGTTGCTTTTTGAATGTTTACAAGCACAGATGTTGAATTTCTTACCGTAACCTTTTGAAGTGGGAACGATGTTAGAAAATATGTTGGAAAACATGGTCTAACACACAACGACGACGTGCAGTGTCAGAGCAGTGAGGGTGGCCGCGGAGGCCGCCGGGGAGGGTGCTCCAGCGCTGGGCAGCGGGTCCGACGTCGGCCCTCCGAGATGTGGTAGGTGCTCAAAGGAAGTCAGCAGAGTGTCCCATCACGTGAAGAGAGAGACTGGGCACATTACCGCAGTTTTTGGTTCCTTGTTTGGGAGAGAAAAAGAATGGAAAACATTCCTTCCGGGTGTACAGGGAAAATGCAGAGATTGGGATTTGTGAGATATGTTAGGAGTAAGAAGGTTTTAGAGGGTCAACTCAGTTTCTCCCAAGTGTAAATTGTGCTGGATTGCCATGTCAGTCACCAGAACCAGAAGTGTCCGGCTCGCCGGCTGATCCCGTGACGTGACGTCGGGCTGGTGCTCTCCAGGCCCCACAAAGTGGAAGCCACATGGTGTAATTGGGATGAGTTGTCCTGCTGTCACATATCGTGTCTCCCTCCAGAGACACACTGCTACAGACAGCATTTCTCAAGTATTTAAAATGTATTCTACATTGGAAACTTGTAAAGAATTTAAATGAATGTGACATTTTAGAGATGGAGATTCTTTCAGATATGTTGTTTTCAATTTTTTTTTTATTTCTAGACTGAAAAAGTTAAACATAGTTGGCTTCATTAATGAAGTTACTTTTGGCACATCTCCATGGCAGATTGCTTGTCTAGCAATACATAAAGCATTTGGAAAAAAAATGCAAACTGTGATTTACAAAGTTGTTCAGATTAGAACTTTCCTTGCTAACCCTCTAATTAATTGACTTGATATTCTCTTCCAGCATTCAATAGAAAAACTTGTTACATTGTGTTTCATTTTTCTGTCAACCATTCAGATGTGCTGAATGTTTGTGCCATTTCTCATGTATGAGACTCTTCAGCGTGAAAATTAGGGATGTCCTAACAGTCGTGTTGCCCCAGAACAAAGTAAGCTTTAGAAAGGTTATTACCATATGGCTGGATTTTTTTTTTTTTTAATCACAGCCTTCAAGTCTTACTTTGCAGTTTTTGGTTGGTGGTTTTGTCAATTATATTGTGTAGTTTGTTCTGAAGTCCTGGAAGAATGAAATGAATGCTAAGTGTATGCTTGTACTCGGTATTTATGTTTTTAAGGCCATTTATAAGAAGAACCATTTAAGTATAAGGCAGAGGTCCTTGATGACAGCTTTCATAAATTCTGCAGTTGCATATAAATCAGAACTTTGAGACTTTTATATTTTGGGTATCATTAGGCAGTTCCAAGCATAACAGTTGTTTCCATTTATTCATTGATTTATTAAACAAGTTTCAGAACAGAGGTCAGTTCTGGAAGGGGGTTGGAAGGGAGTGAGTCTTTGTAGCAGGTGGTTTTGGACTGTACCTGGGGATTGATTAAAGAAGTGGGGGTGTCCACCTGGGGGGTCAGCTGGAGCAGAGTTGCAGAGCTGGAGAGTCGTAGGATGTGTTTCCAGACCTCCGAGGACAGCCAGGTGAGAAGCAGGAAGAAGGAGGAAGGAGAACCAAGGCCAAGTCCAGTAGGAGAAGTGGGGCCACCTCGCAGAGAGTTTTAGTGGATGCAAAGTCATCAAGCCTTTTCAGGAAACATCTGACAGTCTTTCCCTGAGGCCTTTTGGATGAGTTGGACACTCGTAGGCTGAATGGTAGGACAAGAGACCAAATTACCAGCCCAGAAGGATGGACTGATGACCACCGTCGACTTCAGCTGGGTCTCCAGTGGGCTGCTGGAGGGCTCAGTGGGTCCCTGTCCCTTGTAGTATCAGTTGTGTCATGCTGAGTGCACAATGAGTTGTAGGACGGCTTGGAGGTGGGGTTAAGTGAGAGCAACTCCTGTCCCCTTCCAGGCACCATTGCTGCGAGGCGAGTTTGTCCTCTTCATTTAGCGGGAAGAGAGGGAGCCCTTGGCCTCACTTGTGGTCCCTGTCGGGGCTCGCCATTCTGCACAGAACCACATATCAGAGTGGGTACCATCACCGTCCCCTTCCACAGGGGACCAGCCTACATTTTAGAGACCTGGAGCTCCCACAATGAGAACTTGGGTCTGCTCAGCTCCACAGCCCACACTCTCCGTCTCTGCACTGTCCTCAGGAAGGTGGAGGCAGAACCACGGCAGGAAGTTATTGGATTGCCACTCCTGGTGAGGTGCAGAGCAGGTTCTAGAACGGTGCAAACCCAGTATGTCTATATGGAGATGGGAATGTGTGTTTCTTGTGTGTATGTGTACAGAGGTGTGTAGGTATGAACACGTGTGCATATGTATGTGTATATGTATATATAGGTGTAAATATGTGCGTGTGAATGTGTGCATGTGTGTATGTGTGCATATATGTGTACACATGTGTAGGTGAGGATGTGCACACATGTGTAGGTGTGTATGTGTGCATATGGGTATATGTGCACGTGTCTACATATATGTGTGGATGTGAATTATGTGCACACATATTTGTACGTGGACATAGGTGTGAGTGTGTGCTTGTGTGTTAACTTGTGTGTAGGTGTGAGTGTGTATGTAACCCCCTAGAAGAGCCTGAAAGGGAGTGGGTGGCCTGTGGTGGGTGTCTGCAGGGCAGCACCTCCACCCTTTATAGTTGTGAATGCTTTGGATTTCTTTCAAGAATACATTCCTATATTATATCTATCATTAACAAAAGAATAAAAATGTTTAGTGGAATGGACTAGCTATTATAATTAGTTGGTGCCCGGGAAGAGGTCACCTAGAGCTATTGTTTGGGAAATTATTCTGGAGCTAAAACTAGGAAAAACCACCAAAGGCAGATGGTGATGGGAAGAGGAGTGAGAGCGGCGCTAGTTCATTCATTCGTGGACCACCCGGCAGCCTCCCGGGCACTAACTGTGCAGGGAGGCGGGGCGGGGGCTGGCGGGGCCTGCGGGGCCGGGGTCTGCGGGGCCGCACCCGGGCCTGGCTGCGTCTGCTCCCGCTCCGGCTCGCGGCGTCTGCCTCCTGGGCGCGGACACGAGCTTGTGCACTCGCCTCGCCCTCAGTCACTGCTTGTGAGTCTCCTTAAATTGTAGTTCAAGTCCGTGGAGGTTTGGCTCCCCTGGAGGGCCGGGCGCGACCCCCGTGTTGCCGAGCGCGTGCTCTGCCCCAGGCTCCGCGTTCCCGGCGATGAGCCCCGCAGGCCACGCTGTCCGGCCGCACACTCAGGGAGCGCCTGGAAGATCGCTCCGGGTGCCAGGGTCGGGGCGCCGACGGGTATGTGGCGCCTTCTCGCCTGGGAGCGGAACCCAAGGGTGTGTCTGAGCAAGGCGCCCCCGCGGCCGTGGAACAGGCCCTGAGAGGGGTTTCGGGGACGCCTGATTCTCGGGGTGGGGGACGGGGAGGCTGCGGGCAGGGCAGCGGGGCAGGAGCGGCCTCGGCAAGGCTGGACGGGGCTGTCGGCGCCGGTGCCCCGCGGCGGCCTCGGCGGTCGGGACTGAAGCCAGGAAGGCAGTGGCGCGGCGGGGGCGCCTGCTCTCCCGGGGCTGGGGTCGGGGGCGGCAGCCGCACCTGCGGTGGGCGCTCAGCCGAGGTCCTCTCTGCGGCCGCCGCCGCTCGCCCAGCGCACCTCGGACACTCCAGCCGAAGCTGCCCTTGCCTTGACAGCTTGGCTGAATTCTGGCCTGTGACCCCGGGACTTGCATTGTGCATGTGTGCAAGCCCTGCTGGGATCACAAGTGTTTTTGAATTGCCCTGTTTCCTAGTGATTGTGGGCCAGATAATTAGTAATTGATCTATTTAATAAAGCCATTAAGGAAGATTTTTATGACAAGAAGCTTTGGGGGAGTATGAAATAAAGATTAAGTTAACCTAAAATTAAAAAAAAAAATTTCTTCCCTTCCTAAATGTATCCACTCAAGTATTTTAAAGATTGGATGCTCAAAAGAAATAGAAGTTCTTAGTGAAATATAACTTTTATTCATATTTTATGTTTTAGTAGTATTTAAACTATTCATAAGTATGCATTAGAAACAAATCAAATTTTTTAACTATAATAAATTAGTAATATTGTAGGCATTGCATTTAATTTTTTTCCTTTGTTTTCATCTTCCAATGATGGTTCTGAAGACCTTCCGAGAAGGACCCTATAGAGTGAACATAGGAAGACAGCCTGGGCGAGGGGGGACTGGATTTTCTCTCAAGTGCTACGACCCCTTACCATATTTTACAACCTCTTTCTTATGTTACCATAAAATGGCTCTGTGGTAATATTTCTCACGTCTACTAAGTCCTGAGATTAGTGAAGTTTAAATAAATTGTTTCTAAATGAGATCTGTGGATGGACACTGCCCGCTGTGCTAAAGCCAAGTGACTGGCGTTGTCCCTCCTGGGCAGCGCCAGCGCCCTGTTTCTTTCCAGTCTGCCTCGAGGGTCACCAACAACATCGATCTTCTCCAAGAATCAGGTTTTGGTTTCCTTGGTTTTTCTTTATTGTTTTTACTGTTTTCAATTTTAAAAAAATTTTGCTTTTATTATTTTCTTTCTTGTGCATTTAAAGTAATTATCTCTGTCAGTTTAAATCATCCATCTTGCTATTTGTTTTTTATATATCTCACCTATTTCTGTTCCTTATGTCTTCTTTCCCATCTTCTTTTGGTTTAATTGTATTTTTTTTGAGATCCCATTGTTATCTCTACTATTGATTTATTAGCTATAACCTCTTTGTTTTATTTTTTCCTTACTGGTTGTTCTGTATGCATCTCAAACTTATGGTCTATCTTTAAATAATATTGTACCGCTTCACATGAAGCCTAAGCCTGCTATAAAATCATGCTTCAATTTACCATCTAGCTTTGTTTCTACAGACGCTGTAATCCTCACAAGGCGCTGCTTTTATTTTTTACCAGTTGATTAATCTTAGATTACAGGTGGGGAAATGCCTTCTGTTCTCTTGGATGGATCCAAACTGCCCCATCCTGTGTCCTCCCACCTGGGGCTCTTTTCCCTGTGACAAATTATTTCAGCTTCTGTTCTTCTGAAAAAGTTCATTCTTTTGCTTTCGCTTTTGACAGGCTTATTAGAGAGGTAAAGAATTCTAGGTTGGAGTTCTTGTTCTTTAAAGGTGTCTGTGCTGTCGTCAGTTTTCGGTGCTTCTGCTGGGAAGTCTGCTGTCATCCTTGTATTCATTTCTGTCTGTTTAACGTGGCTTTTTTCTCTGGATGCTTTTAAGATTTTCTCTTTAACATGGGTTTTTAGCAATTTGATTGTGATGTGTATTACTGTGGGTTTTTTAAAGATATTTTTCTGCTTGGGCTTTGTTGAGGTCCTTGGATCTGTGGTTTTATCCTCTTCGCCAGATTTTGAAAACTTTCAACCATTAATTTCTTCAAATATTTTGTCAGTCTCTCAGTCAGTGCTTTTTTTCTGGTACTCCAGTTACATGTATTAAAAAACTTAATATTGCCTCATACTGAAGCAGTGTTTCTTTTTTTCTCCCCAGTGGTTTTTTTTCTGTGCACTGTTTTGGATCTGCTCTATTCTGTGGCTTCAAATTCACTGGTGTTTCCCCTGCAGGGTCTGATTTGCGATAAAAGCAGTTTGTTGTACTTCTTCTTTAGATATTGTATTTTTCATCTCTATAAGTCCCATATTTTTTATCTTCCATTTCTCTCATCAATATGCTCACATTTTCCTCCAGCTGTTGGAACATATGGAATATATTTATAATAGCTCTTTTAATATCCTAGTCATCTTTATCATTTCTGCATCTGTTTCTATTGATGTTTTTTTTCTCCTAGTTATAGGTCGTATTTTCCTGCTTCTTTTAAGCCTGGTAACTTTTTATTGACTGTTGGATCTTGTGAATTTTATGTTGTTTGAGTGCTGGATTTTGCTGTTCTCTTTTAAAAAAATATTGAAAATCTTTTCTCATGCACAGAAACTTGCAATAAGTTGAATCTTTTCAAGGCTTGCATTGAGCTTTTTAAGGAAGATCCCTATAGTCCAAGGCCATTTTTGCCCCACTCCTAAGGGGACAGCCAGTGAGGATTTTATCTGATGCCAAAGTATTATTAGGTCTTTCCACTCTGGCTGGTGGGACCATGAACACTTCTCAGACTTGTATGACATCAGGAATTGCTCTACCCACTCCTTTTTGATGGTACTTTCCCACCCTTTGGTAATTTCCTCTCACCCGTGCAAGTCAATATAAACCCCGGGGGACTGCTCTGTGAATTTCCAGGTCCTCTGTGCACACCCTGTCTGTGGCCTCTCCTTGCAGAGACCCGACTTCTTCAGTACTCCTGTGACTCCTGGCCTCTGACTGGCTTTCCCTCCTTGCACTGTGTCGGGTCCACTTGGCTTATTTCTATTCTTTCAGGGATCACAGTTTTGTGCTGGCTGTTGTTGAACATCTGCAAAACAGCTGGCTTGTAGGTCTCATTCGGTTTTCCAGTTCTTTAAGGCAGGAGGTGAAATCTGGCACCTGCTGCTCTGTGTTCAGTGAAACCAAGCTGTTTTAATGACGGGGCATTTTAATGTTTTTTAAATACGCAGCTGGGCTTGCAAGTCCCCATTCTCCTTGCTTTGCCTTTTTTTTTTTTTTTTTGAGATTGTTCACATACCGTCCAAAGGTCCAAAGTGTACAATCAGTTGCCCACGGTACCATCATACAGCTGTGCATCCATCATCACAATTTTTTGTCAATTTTTAGAACATTTTCATTACTCCAGAAAAGAAATAAAGACAAAAAAATAAAAGGAAACTGAATTCCTTCCATACCCCTAACCACCCCTCCTCCATCATGAATTCGTAGTATTGGTATAGTACATTTGTTACTGTTAATGAAAGAGCGTTAAAGTAGTACTAACTGTAGTATACAGTTTGCAATAGGTGTATTTTTTCCTATCTGCACCTCTATTATTAACTTATAGTGTCATAAGTTTGTTCTAGTTCATGAGAGAGATTTCCAATATTTGTACAGTTAATCATGGACATTGTCTACCAAAAGATTCCCATCTTTTAACCTCCAACTTTCCTTCTGGTGACATATATGACTCTGAGCTCACCCTTTCCACCACCTTCACACACCATTCAGCACTGTTAGTTATTCTTACAATGTGCTACCATCACCTCTGTCCATTTCTAAATGTTTAACTTCACCCTAGTTGAACATTCTACTCATGATAAGAAACTGCGCCCCATTCTTTAGCCTCATTTTATATCCTGGTAACATATTTCATGTCTGTGAGTTTATATATTATAATTAGTTTGTATCAGTGAGACCCTGCAATATTTGTTCTTAGGTGTCTGTCTTTTTTCACTCAATATAATGCCCTCAGGATTTCTTCATCAACCCATTTTTTTAAACGGTTTTGTTCACACACCGTACATTCTGTCCTAAGTATACAATTGATGGTTCCCTGTATAGTCACATATTTTTGGATTCACCACCATCACCACTGTCTATATAAGGACATCTCCATTTCTTCCATAAAGAAGAAGAGTCAAAGAAGGTAGAGAGACAAAGGAAAAAGAAAGAGAGAAAAAAAAGCATGACAGCTAGAAAGCAACAAAAGGAAATACAGCATTAAACTAAAGCAGAATAAAGAGTCAGATGACATCACCAATGCCAGGAGTTCTATATCCTTCCCGTATGTCCTCCCACCCCACATGTGTTTAGCTTTGGTATATTGCTTATGTTATATTAAAGGAAGCATAATACAGTGTTTCTGTTAATTATAGTCTCTAGTTTGCATTGATAGTATTTTCTCCAGTCCCACCCTATTTTTAACATCTTGCAATGTTGACATTAATTTGTTCTCCCTCAAGTAAAAACATATTTGTAGATTATACCTATGTTTATCAAAAAGAGGAGGCGGGGCAAGATGGCGGAGTGGTGAGGTACAGAAATTCGTCTCCGCCCGAAGAACTATATGAAACAGTGTTTTTGGGGTGTCCAGTAACCAGTAACACATCGGATGCAAGTTTGGAATTGGAGGAAAAGCTGAGATCGCATTGAACATTGTAAGTTTCCCGGACCAGGGGTCTGGCGCCCCACCCCACCCAGATCTCACAGAATGTTTGGCTGCTGACTCCATGAAAAGGGGAAAAAAAAACCAAAAACCAAAAGACAGCAATCTGCTGAGGGCAAGAAGAGGGGCTTAACCCAGCCTCAACTGCAGAATTAATTAACAAATTAATTAACTAATTTTGGGAGCTGGGGGCTCTGAGAAGTGGGAGCACCTAAAAGCAGGCACCCATTCCGAGACTCCAAAAAAGCCATTTTTTTTCTCCTACATTTTGTCCCTTCTGGCTTCTCACTGATTCCTTATCTTTTTGCATTCCACTACCCCCGGCAGGGGTGGAACTGAAGCTCCTGGAGAGTACTTATCAGACAATAGCCTAAGGTGCATCTTTAAATGCTCTATTCTGACAGTCACAAAACTTCTAGGCTGGAGAAAGACTTTTAAAAGTGACTCCTTTCTTTTTTCTTGTTTTTCTTTTCTATATATATATTTTTAATCTAAAAGTAACATGTGGTTGTTTTCTATTGGGAGGCCCAGGTTGAGGGACTGGGCTGGGCTTGGAGGGAGACATCTTTGAGCATCTTTGAGATACGTATTCACTACTGAAGGTCTCCACCCCCATCTTTAATTGGCAACTCAGGCTGACCACGGAATCTAGCTAGAGAGGCCCCAAAGAGGAGAGGGGATTAGGAAATAGTGCTCCTGAGAGACAACTGGAGTTCTGAGGATTGGGAGAGTGGAGGGAGGTCCAGCTCAATTGACAGTCTTCCTCCTGGGAACTCACACCCCAGGGGCTGGAATTCAGATTCCTGCTTCAGTCAGCCATGCCCCTGACAGGATCAGAGTCACCAGGAGAACTAAATCTCCACACCTCCTTACACTGGTGGGGGAGCTGCAGGCTGGCAAGCGCCACCTGTGGGACTGGAGAGGAAAAGCACCAATTCTAAAGGGCTCATAGGAAGGTCTCATTCTCAAGAAAACTCCATACCCTCCCAGTGAGACCTGGGCCTCACTAGACGGGGAAAATCTGACTAGGGTCGACCATATCTGAGGAGACCCACTCACAAAAAGGCTACATAGAGGCAGAGCAAGAAACAGAAAAAACAAGAGGGGAAAAATTTTGA
This sequence comes from Bradypus variegatus, assembly GCA_004027775.1. Lineage (NCBI taxonomy): Eukaryota > Metazoa > Chordata > Mammalia > Pilosa > Bradypodidae > Bradypus > Bradypus variegatus. The sequence goes on along the minus strand of PVKY010002531.1, from coordinate 1,629 downwards.
TCAACTAAATAGAACCTAAGTTAGATGTCTAGAATAAGTTGAATAACAGAGGCCAGAGAACAAAGCTAACCAACAAGAAAACCCCTAGGTAGAAGATAGAAAACAAGCTCCAAAATAAACTAATCAAGAAAATCAGATGCCTGGACAACTTAAGATAACAAGCCATACCAGGAAACACAAAAATATGGACCAGCCAAAGGAAAAACTAATAGCTCAACTGAGATACAGGAGTTGAGGCAACTAATGCTAAATAAATTCAGTGAAATGAAGGAAGATAAGGAAGATATAGCAAAAGAGCTGAAGGATATAAGGAAGACACTGGATGACCATAAAGAAGAATTCAAAAACTTAAAAAAACAAATGGCAGAACTCATGGGAATGAAGGCCGCAATGGAGGAGATGAAAAACACAATGGAAGGACACAACAGTAGATTTGAACAGGCAGAAGAAAGAATCAGTGAACTGGAAGACAGGTCATTCGAAATCACACACGCAAAAGAACAGATGGTAAAAAAAATGGAAAAATATGAGCAGGGTCTTAGGGAGCTGAGTGACCACATGAAACGCACAAATATACGTGTTATGGGTATTCCAGAAGGAGAAGAGAGGGGATAGGGGGCAGAAGGAGTAATAGAAGACATATTCACTGAAAATTTCCCAACTCTTATAAAAGACAGAAAATTAGAGATTCAAGAAGTACAACATACCCAAAATAGAATAGATCCTAATAGACTTTCTCCAAGACAGTTACTGGTCAGATTGTCCAATGTCAAGGACAAAGAGAGGATTCTGAAAGCAGCAAGAGGAAAGCGATCCATCACATACAAGGGAAAGTCGATAAGACTATGTACAGATTTCTCCGCAGAAAACATGGAAGCAAGAAGACAGTGGCATGATATATTTAAGGTACTGAAAGAAAAACTGCCAACCAAGAATTCTATATCCAGCAAAACTTTCCTTCAAAAATGAGGGAGAGATTAAAACATTTTCAGACAAACAGACATTGAGAGAGTTTGTCAGTTAGAAACCAGCATTACAAGAAATACTAAAGGGAGTGCTACAGGCTGATAGGAAAAAGCAGCAGAGAGAGAGTTGGAGAAGAGTGCAGAAATGAAGATTATCATGAAAGGTAAAAAGAGAGGAAAAATAAGATATGACATATACATTCCAAAAAACAAAACGGTAGTAGAAAGTACTGCCCTTACAGTAATAACATTAAATATAAATGGATTAAACTCCCCAATAAAAAGATACAGACTGGCAGAATGGATTAAAAAACAGGACCCATCTATATGCTGTCAAGAAACTCACTTTAGACACAAGGACAAAAATAAACTGAAAGTGAAAGGTTGGAAAAAGATATTTCATGCAAAAAGCAACCAGAAAAAAGCAGGAGTAGCTGTATTAATATCAGACAAATTAGACTTCAAAAGTAAAACAATTAAAAGAGACAGAAGGACACTATATGTTAATAAAAGGGTCAATTCATCAAGAAAACATAACAATCATAAATATTTATGCACCAAACCAGAATGCCCCAAAATTCATGAGGCAAACACTGCAATCACTGAAAGGAGAAATAGACACATCTACAATAATAGTTGGAGACTTCAATACACCACTCTCATC
>PVKY010002530.1:0-25168 GCA_004027775.1 Bradypus variegatus | reverse complement strand
GAGCTCCTCACTGCCCACTTCCCCTCCTTTGCTGTGTCCCCAGCCCCCTCTCCACCAAGACCCTCCTCCCGCCCCCCACCATGGGCCTCCGTTTTCCCTCTCATTTGCTCAGCCAAGCCGCACCTCCTGCCTCCTGCCCGCCAGGCCCTGCCTGCCCCGCCGAGCTTTTCCCACTCAAATCTGCTGAACGCACAAGGCCAGCCCTCTCCCAAGAGAGGCCGCCTCCAGGCCTGGAAACTGTTTCCACCCCGTCCCCCGGCGTGTGGCGCGAGCAGACCCCGGCGGTTCCGTCTGGCTGCTGCGCTGACACTGGTGCCGCTGACTCGATCCTAACTCACCTGGACCCAGCGTGGTCCTTTTAGGACACATTTAACCGCCCTTGGTTTCTGTGAGCTGGGGGTTCATCCACTCAACCAGCTGTTTGTCAAGTGCCTTGCTCTAGTTTGCTAATGCTGCCAGAGTGCAAAACACCAGAGATGGATTGGCTTCATAAAGGGGGTTTATTTGGTTACACAGCTACAGTTTTAAGCCCATAAAGTGTCCAAGGTAACACATCAGCAATCGGGTACCTTCACTGGAGGATGGCCAATGGCGTCCGGAAAACCTGTTAGCTGGGAAGGCACGTGGCTGGCGTCTGCTCTGGAGTTCTGGTCTCAAAATGGCTTTCTCCCAGGACGTCCCTCTCTAGGCTGCAGTTCCTCAAAAATGTCGCTCTTAGTTGCACTTAGGATATTTGTCCTCTCTCAGCTTCTCCGGAGCAAGGGTCTACTTTCAACAGCCATCTTCAAACTGCAGTTCCTCTGTCAGCTTCTGGCCATTCTTCGGAGTGTCCCTCCTGGCTATAGCGCCTCTTCAAAATGTCACTTACAGCTGCACAGAGTTCCCTCTTTGTCAGCCCATTTATGTGGCTCCACTGATCAAGGCCTACCCTGAATAGGTGGGGCCACTCCTCCATGGAAATATTTCATCTGAGTTATCACCTACAGTTGGGGTGGGGCGCATTTCCACGCAAATCTAATCAGCACCAAAACGTCTGCCCCAAAAGACTGCATCAAAGAATGTGGCTTTTTCTGGGTGACATAATACATTCAAACCAGCACATGCCTCCGGTGTGCAGTGAACAAGTTTTTACAGTCCCTGCCCTCCTGGCTGATGGCATGGGATGGAAAAAAAAAAAGGCACCAAAGAAATGACAAGAGGGCAGCTGAGCCCACAGGAAGTGGGGCAGCTGGGTGAGTGGGCAAGGGCAGCGGGGAAGTGGGGCGAGGCCTGTGCGGCTGGTGGGGAGAGCAGACACAGAACAGGTGGATCTGGAAGGATCTGGACTTTATCCTCAGGACAGTGGGGACTCACCAGAAGGTTCTAAGCAGGGTGTAGTCAACTCTGTTTAAGAAAGATGGAGTGGCCAGGTGTCTGGTCAAGTCTTGGCCAGAAATGCCGGCAGCTTGAGCCAAGGAGGCGGCAGGGGCGGTGGAGAGAGCGTGCAGGGTCAAGAGAGGGTTATAAAGGGCTGAAGCCCCCAGGAACTGGGGCTTGACTGGGGCCCCTCCCTCTCCACACGAGGCAACTGAGGCTCAGAGAGAAGTGGCTTGCCAAGGCCACACAGCCCATCGAGGAGCAGAGGGAGGACACCCCTGTTTGGGATGGCACAGAGGGCCCCCCCAAGGGGCTTCAGGAGGGAACGGCCACCCCCAAGCCATGCTGACCGCTGCCCCACCCCACCGTGGGCTGCTGGTTCCCCCTGGCAACTCCAAATTCTCCCAATTGTATTCTCTTCTGAGACGACTCAATAATTGCTTTGGTACTTTTACAAGATTTTTTTTTCCCCAATAATAAGGTCAGGAAGATTCCCTTGTCTGACCATGAAATCTGATTTGGAGTCTAAAAACATATGGTGCCCTGTCTGTGCAAGGGTGTGATTGGAAAGTGTGCAAGACAGCTCCCTCTTATTCCTTGGAGTGGGGGTCCCTGACAACGCACATGGCCCTGAACAGTTTATAAAGCCCTTCCAAGCCAGCCTCTGACCCCCCGGGGGGGGTCCGAAGCCCCGATGGGAACCCTGAGCCTCCCCGTTTCCTGCCAGCCCTTGTCAGTGAGGAAGCAGCAAGTTCAGCCTCCCAGCTCACCCCAGAGCCTGGGGTCCTCGCCTTGGAGGTGAGAGGCTCTGTGGGAGCCAGCAGTCTCCATCCGCTTGATTTGGGGCTTCTTCTGTTCACACTTCTGCCTCCCTGGGACAAGGGTGGGGACCCTGGAAATGCTGATGGGGTGGAATCGAATGACTCCCCCTGGCCAGGCTCTCCACACTGTCCCCCGGCCACCAGCTGGCAGCAGCAGCTTGGCGGTGGCTCGGCTGAGCCTGAGCAGGCCGCCCGACTGGGTCATGGAGCAGAAGGTGCCCCGGACCAGGTGGGCACAGGCCCTGCCCGCGGCCTCCCGCATGGACACACGGAGGCTGTGTCCCAGGAGAGGATGAGCTCCCCAAACTCGCGGCATCAGACCCAGCTGGTGGCAGCAGTGGACGTCAGTGGTCATGGTGTCCCCCTGCTGGTGGGAGCGCTTTCCCCGGGGCAGGTCCTCTGGTTCCGCGACTGTGGGCCTCGGCTCCCTCCTCTGCACAACACTCCAGGGAAGCCTTCCGTGTTGAGATTCTTCCTCTCCCCACTGATTCACTCAGGAAGCATTAGTGGAAAGATGGGGCCTTGCTGCAGGAAAGTTCCAGAAGATAAGGGGGATAAGAGGAAGGAGGGGAGGACAGCCACGCTGGCCCGCTGATCTGATGGAGGGGGCAGAGAGCCTCGAGTGCAGGCTGGTGGAGGGGCCCCAGGCACACGGGGTGCTCGGGAAGCTCGGGTTCAGACCCAGCTCCACCATTTGTTGATGGCCTTGGGCAGGTTATTTCAGCCATCGAAGCCTCAGTTTCCTCAGTTGCGAAATGAGACTAATTCCTGCCTCACATCACGGAGAGTAAGTCTCACAGTGTTCTGTAATGCGCACAGGAAGGACCGAGGCTGTGTCCCCCCACCCCACTTCACTAGGGCCACGCTCCCCGGCTCCAGGCTAGTCTCTGCCCTGGGGAGGCCAGGCTTGATCCCCCCAACTCGCCCAAACTGGCAGCCTCTCCAGCAGCCATGCGATACTGAGATCCCTGCTAAAGGAGGGCGTCAGGGGAAGCCAGGCTGTGGGTAGGGTGGCGCCCTGGTCTGAGGTTGCCCCAAGGGGGCTGAAGGCCCCCACTGTGCATCGATGAGAGTGTGGTAGGGGTGGCCCTGGGAGGCGGGAGGTGGCAGTGGGCTGGTCACTGTTTTCGTGGGAAGGGCCTGTGTGTGCGTGGAGGGGTTTTGAGGCGTCTGGGTGTGGACGAGGCCCTTGGGGGTCTCGAGGTCTCTGGGCTGGTGTGAGCGCAATGTGGGGCATGGGTTCTGGGTCCCAGGCATGTTGCTTTCCTGTGGGCACGTGTGGTCCTCGGAAGAGGGGAGGGGGCCGGGCGCGACCCCCCAGAGGAGCCCACTGCGGGGAGTGGGGGAAGGGGTTCTCAAGGCATCAGTGCTGCCCCAGCCAGAGGCCCCGCCCCCATTGGCTCCGCCTCCACGCTAGAGCCCCGGCCCCGCCCCTCGCTCGAGGCCCCGCCCCGCCCCCGGCCTGCGTTTGCGCCGGGTCCGCGCTGCCGGCCGCGCTCCTGGCGCTCCACGCCGCAGCCGCGGAGCGATGATCAGACCCGCGGGGCGGTCGGCGCGGGGCCCGGGGCGGCGGCGCGGGGCTGCAGCGAGAGCCCGGGTGGGCCCGGCGCTTCCCGTGGACGCCCAAGTTTCGTGGTAGAGGGCGCAGCGCCCGGCGGGGCCCGTGGAGCGGCGGGCCGCGGGGGTCATCATGCGGACTCTCCGCAGGTTGAAGTTCATGAGTTCGCCCAGCCTCAGTGACCTGGGCAAGAGAGAGCCGGCCGCGGACGAGCGGGGCACGCAGCAGCGCCGGGCCTGCGCCAACGCTACCTGGAACAGGTAAGGCCGCGCCCTCCCGCCCTGTCCGCCGGAGCCCCCGCACCCCCGGGGCCGGGGAGGAGGAGCCCCTCCAGCCAGGGACTCGCCCCCCACGGGGCGTGGTGACAGGGGCCCCGCGGCACTTCGCAGTTTGCAGAGAAGTTACTCCACCGGGGTCCGAGCTGGGCGGGCCGGGAGGGAAGTTGACGGCAACGTGTTTGGAGAACCGGGGAATCGAGAGACAGCTAGACCGCGGGCGTGGAGGGGGCCTGGAGGCCGCGCGCCCGCCTTCCCCCCGGGGCTCGGTCCACCCCGCCGCGTCGGTGCTCGCGGCACCCTGGGAGATGAAGGGAGCAGGAAGTGCTTTTCCCATTTTGCGGATGAGCGGTGAGCCTCGGCCCGGCGGTGGGTTGTCGCCGCGCTTCCTGTTTCTGGGTGGAAGGTCCCTTCGGAGCAGGGTGGGCGGTGGCTTCCCTTGAGCGGCCCCGTCCTCCCCAGCTCTCAGCTGTCAGTCCGGGTGCGGCAGCTGCCGCGCATTCCCTGGAGCACCCTCCCCGGGGGCCCGGTTCGCAGACCCCAGTGGCAGGGGCGTGGGACCGCCCCCCCCCAGCTTTGTTTGAAGAGCGAGACTGGAATCTGGAGAAGGGGCTTGTTTATTGGGATTCCGCAGCGGGTCTGTTTAGAACATCTGTTTCAAAAACAGATATTTCCAGATAGAGAAGTGGCGGGAAGGGCAGAGCGAGGCAGGCTGCTGGGGGTGGGGCGAACTGGGGATGCTGCCCACCCCCAGACGCCGTCTGTGGGGTCTTGCCAGATGCCCATCCAGCTGTGGTCTTGGCCATCCAGAACTGCCATCACTAGAACACGTGTTATTCCGTTCATGGAAGCTTTAAGTGACAGGTGGGCATGGCGGCTGCCAGACTGAGACCCTTTTTTGGCGCTCAGGGCGGGACATGGTCATTCACTGTTGCAGATTGAGGGCCGGGGGCCGGGAACATGCCTCAGTTTCCCTACCAGTCAGTGGGCCTCAGCATTCCTCCTCACGGGGCTGGTGTGGGGATGAGGAAGGAAGGTGGGCTTGCAGGCCTGCAGGCATCTGCTTGACCCAAGGATGCACATTGCCTTAAGGGTCATTTTGTCCTCCTGCAGCATGGAGGACGTAGACGCAGTCTTCCACCTTGTTTCTCTGCTGTGGTTTAGTGGAAAGAGCCAACTAAACCCAGTTCAGATTCCAACTCTGCCTCTTCCCTGCTGTGTGACCTCAGGCAAGTCACTTAACCTCTCTGGTCCATAAAATGGGCGAATGGTGCCCACCTCACATGACTGCGGGAGTCGACTGTAAAGAAGTGTATTATTTGGCACACAGTAGGCACTTTCCTAACAATTAACACTCTTCACCGCAACTTGTGTATGGGGTTTTGTGTTGGGGCGGGCTATGGGGCAGGATTTGGTGAGCCCAGGATTCAGGGCCAGTTCCTGAGCTTTCCCTGACAGCAGCTTGGTGATCCCCTCCCGTCCCGAAGCTGGGGTTCCCCAAAAGAGGCAGAGGCCTTGGCTGGGTGCTGGCTCCAAGGGCTTGGATACTGCTCTCCCCCACGTGACCTTGGGGCCTGGGGTGTCTTCCCCAGCTCTGGAAGACGCCCACATGGAGAAGGTCACTTGAGTCCCTCAACTGTTTTTCACTTCGAGTGAACTTTAGAACCTTGGCGTGTTCTTCAGCCTGGCAGGCTGCGGGGGAGCGCCGGCCTCATCCCACGGCCCCCGCAGCCTTCACCCCTCCCGGCCCTGGACCCCCAGCTCAGCCATTTCCTGTGCTCCTACTGTGTGCCCGCCTCGGGCCAGCCCCTTAATGTCCCTTAGCTCACTTTGTCCCCAGCATAGCCCAGCAAGGAAGGGCTTATGACTGCCCCACCTATCATTTAGAGATGGGGGGACAAAGAGAGCACCCAGAGACCTGCCCAAGGGGTCACACATGTAGGGCACAGCTGAGCCCCAGGCAGATGTGGGGACTGAACCAAGGAGAGGGAGGGCACCTCCCCCTGCCACATCCCAGGGCAGAAGCAGTGGGAGCCAGAGCCCCTTTTGGTCCCTGGCCGCCCCCCCCACTCCCTGCAGCACTCGTGTTGGAGCCCCCCCCAGGACAAGCTTGGTGTGGGGTCAGGGACAGCTGTGTTGGTCCGCAGGTCCTGGCTGGCTGAGCTCTGGACTCCTCATTTTGACTCTTAAGATGCTCCCCCTTTTTCAGGGTGGCACTGCTCATGTTCCCTAAATTCCCTGAGCCCTGCTTCCTCATTTGCACATCTGGGTGGAAACTTCTCCCGCTATGTCGTGAGAATGGAACTCATGGGCTCACTTAGCCAGTCGTTCGTTCATTCAGGACGTAGGTACAGAGCACAGCCCTGGCAGCCTTGGGAGCTTCGAGTTGGCAGAGGGAGCGGGCAGTACACACAGAGACAAATAAACAAAGAAGGTAATTGCCTGGCACGCTTAGTGCTGGGAAGAAAACAGGCAGGGCCTCCCACAGGCACGCCGGCCCCCCATTACCTGCCTTTCTTCCCTCCAGAACGTCGATCCCATAGGTATGCAGGAAGTGTCTTAAGCCGTGGGTACAGGGCCGGCCAGCTGGCTGGGCCCACCTTGCACACCCCAAACCAGAACCCTCAGAAGTTGTTTCTTGAGCATATGGCAGGCTGACGGCTGGAGCTGCCGGGGTGTGTACCCTGAAGGCACGCCCAGGCTGGTGGGGTGACAGAACAGGACCCAAGGAAGCTGAACCATGTCCTCATCCCCAAACCTGTGGATATGTTACCTTACATGGTAAAGAACTTTGCAGATGGGGAGGGTAGCCTGGGTGACCCTGGCAGGCCCAGGTTCATCCCACGGGTCCTTGTGAGAGGGAGGAAGGAGGGTCAGGGTCAGCGAGAGGGTGCAGGTGGAGTGATGTGGTTTGCAGATGGAGGAAGGGGCGATGAGCCAAGGGTTCCAGAACAGTCTGCAGCCCCTCCCATCCCCCACCCACCAGAAGCTGTGGGACCAAGAGATAGGCTGGGAAGCAGAAGCAGCCTGAGGGGTGGGCAGGCAGTCATGGGGGGACATGGGACACTTCTCTGCCACCTTCCACAGCCTATTTGGGGCAAGCTGATCAAAGCCCAAACTTGCTTAGTGGGTCAGGTGCCTGCCCACCTGGGCACGTGAGCCTCTGGAGAGACTCTTATGTCCTTGCCGGTTTCCCAGGGAGGACTGGAGGTGGGCCTGGGGCCCCTCTTGCTCAGCCAGGACCCCCAGGGATGGAGATGGGAGATTTTCAGCTGGGTGGGCTGAAATTGGGGTACAGGTGTTTGCTGAGGCCCCATTAGTTGGCTCAGGCAAGCTCAGCCCCAGACCCCCATTGTCCAGAGGGTCAAGTTGAGGCCCAGCATGGAGGTGGGATTTGGTTCATATAATAGGTTGATTAGGGCCCCCCAAAAAACCCCAAGGACCCCTGCTCTGCATGGTTTTCTGGCTCTTTCCAACCACCAAGTGAGGGGGGGCTGTGATACCCCAAGTTACGGAAGAAAACACCGAGGCTCAGAGAGGTTCAGTAACTTGCACAAAGTCACACAGCTTGATACCCGGCAGAACCAGAATCCAGCCCTGGGCCCACAGTCCTTCCAGGTCCCCTCCCCTGGGCAGCCCTCCCCGTGTCCCACCCAAACCCCGGGGTGAGAGTGGGAAGACAAGCAGCCTCCTCCTTCCAGTTTCTCTCCAGCTCTAGTTACTGAGGCTCCGAGTTCTGGAGCCTGGGAACTCAGGCCCATCCTGGGCCCGGCACCTGGAGTGTGACCTTATTTGGAAAAAGGGTCTTTGCAGATGTGATAAGTTGAGTATCTTGAGATGAGGTGACCACCCTGGGTCACCTGAGGGGCACCGAATCCAGTGACCAGCGTCCCGGTGGGAAGAGGAGGGGGAGATTTGAAACAGACACACAGAGGAGCCTGTGAAGTGAGGACAGGGGCTGCCACAAGCCGAGGGACCCCTGGGGCCTCCAGAGCCCGGGAAGTTTCCTCCCCTGGACCTCTGGGGAGAGCGTGGACCCAACACCTTGATTTTGAACTTGTGGCCTCCAGACCTGGGCGAGAATGTTCGCCTGTCATTGTCAGCCACCAGGTTTGTGGTGCTTTGTTCTGGCAGCCACAGGAAAACAGCACACCCACCGCCGTGTGCTTTTCGCCGGAAATGCAGAGGCCACTGGACACCGTTTGTTCCCGGGGTGGCTGGTGCAGAGCCGGGAGGAGACCCCACTTCACCTTGTGGGTGGGCATGAGCCCTCTGTGTGCAGGCAAAGACCTGGGGCCCTGGCTCCGCTGGGATGGATTGGCAGAGGGAGGACGGGGCCTGTTGAGTTCGAGGGTGAGGAGGGGTCTCTGGCAGAGCCCCGGCCCTGTGTCCTCACACCTGTGCCCAGGCCCTGGCCCCGAGGCCACCGGAAGCCGCATCCAGGGCAGAGTAGGGGCCTGGGAACGTGTCCCCTGTCCCCAGGTTCCCGCCAGGGCCTCGTCATCTCCAGGGGCGTTGGCCTGACCCACCAGAGGCTCCCAGGGGACAGGCCTTGGGCGGGTCCCACTCTTCTCCGCCGGAGCTTCCTGTGCAGCAGGTGGGCCCCACAGTTAAGGCAGGTTCCTCCTCCAGGAACCCCCAATCTGTCAGCACTGCAGCCTCGGCCCCCCACCTCCACACCAGCCGCACCACAGCCCCCCAGCCATACGGGGCCCCAGGACCCCTGGGAGCCTCAGCAGAGGGCCCACTCCTCCCCGTCTCATCCTGTGCTCCTTGGGCGGTGCTGGAAGAGGATGAAGGACGAGGCAGGGGCTGGAGGTGAGGGTGCCTGTGTGGTGCCCCTGACCCCACCCACCCACCTCTGGTCTGGAGGGACAGCAGGGGTTTCACTTTCACTCTGGGGGTACAGTGGGGGTTAGGGGAGGCGCCCCCCACTCTTCCCACCCTCCCTCTCCCCCCAAGTGGCTCACAGCAAGTTGTTACCCAACTTGGACTTTGAAAAGAACTTGGTGCCTCAGTCCCTGGAGTTGGAGAGAAACTGGAAGGAGGAGGCTGCTTGTCCCCTCCACCCCCACCCCGGGGATTGGGTGGGACATGGGGAGGGCCACCCAGGGGAGGGCACCTGGAAGGATTGTGGGTCCGGGGCTCCAGGGCTGGATTCTGGTTCTGCCGGTTATCAAGCTGTGTGACTTTGGGCAAATTCTTGGACCTCTCTGAGCCTCAGTGTTTTCTTCTGTAACTTGGGATATAACAGGCTCCCCTCACTTGGTGGTTACCCCAAGGCCCTGAGTGGTAAGTAACTTGGCTGAGGGCACACAGCCAGGAAGCACAGAGCTGGGGCTCAGACACAGGCCCCGGAGCCCACACCTTTAACCAGCTAGATGGGAAAGGGTGGGAGTTGGGATGGGGGGAGTGCTGGGGTGAGAGACTCAGGACCCAGGACATCACTGTGACACCCAGGCTGGGTTGGAAGGCCTCAGATTCCAGCAGTTGGCATTCATTCATTCATTCATTCATTCATGGACAAATCCTCATTGGATGCCCAAGGCCAAAGCAGGGGAAGGGGGTACAGTATAGTCTGCCAATAGACCTCCCCTCCCAAAACCCAAGACTCTGGTCACACTGTCAGCCTGGCCTGATGAAGGTGTGAGGGGGGCAGAACCTGGCCGCCTTGGGGTGATCAGGGAAGGCTTCTCAGAGGAAGCAGCCTTTTGAGCTCAGGCACCAGCTGGGCAGAGGGCAAGGGTTCAGGCAGAGGGAACAGCATGGATGAAGGCCCTGAGGCAGGCAGCAGGCAGCTCGTTGAGGGGACCAGGAGAGGCCAGTGCGGCTGGAGCCAGAGCTCTCAGGTGGGCTCTGGGGCAAGCGACACAGAGGGGGCAGCCGGGCCGAATCCTTCAGAGGGTTTGTGGCAGGGCCCCTCTGAGTGGTGTCCTGGAGGAGGTTGAAGAGGAAGGACACAGGGAGGCTGGGGAGGGCCTGTCCCGGGGGGCAGCAGGGCCACGCCTGGGTGGGGCTGTGAAAGCCTCGGAGGCCCGGGCCGGGGTTGAGCCGGCCTGAGCGGGCTTCTGGCTCCTTTCTGCCTCTCCCTGTCCCGGGGCCTCCATCCACCCTGTTCTGTCTGCTTCATGGAGTCTGGGCATTGGAGCTGCAGCCGCCAGGAGGAAGGCCTGGCTCCAGGGCCAATCCCCACTGGGAATGTGCCAGGAATGCCCCTGCCCCCACACCACCCCAGGCTCCAGGCCCAGGATGGCGCAGCCTGGAACAAGAACGTTGGGGTGTCTGGGAGGGGCTGGCCCCCACCCCCCAGCAGCCCCCACAAGGCAGGGAGGGAGTTTCTAGCTGCTGGGATTCCAGGCTGGTGACTGCTGCAGGACAGCTGGTTCCTGGGGGCCCCTAGCCCCCCAGCCTCTGCGCTTGGGATTTCTGTCTGTTTCAGTCTTGGCGTGCAGAGCAGCCTTACTGGGATGGAGGGGGTGCTTCCTCCCGGGGTGGGGAGCCCCTCCTGCCTGCAGATACCAGGCTGTGGGCGAGCCTGACCTTCATCCTCACAGCAGCCCGGGGGGCAGCACCCTCGGGGGCCCCCACTGTGCAGAAGGTAGAGAACCCGAGTCAATGGGCACTCAGCTACGGGGCACAAGCTTGCAGCTCCATGGGGGCTGGGCACCAGGTCATGTGCCACCTCGTGTGACGCCGGCTCCTGGTGAGGACGCTGTCATCACTCCTGGCTAAAGCTGGTCCTCAGCTTCTGGCCTGGCTGGGCAGGCCCCAGCCGGGGCAACCTGGCTCGTCCCACACCCCTGGAGCCTTTTACCCACCTGGGGTGACCCTGCCCTGCCCCCTCCTAGGCTGGCCAGAGGACGCCCAGCTGCTGGGCAAGCCCAGGTGTCCAGGCTGCCTGCCCTGGTCTCAAGCAGGGGCTTGGCCTCTCTGTGCCTCAGTTTCCCTATCTGTAAGATGGCAGCCAGTCCACCTCATGGGGACAGGCTGCAGAGGCAGTCTGGAAACATGGGTGACATCCAGGGAGGACGTGATGGGGCCTGAATTAGGGGGTGGCCGTGGAGGTGGAAAGTGGCAAGGGGCTAGAGATGCTGAGGACTGATATGTTGGGAGAGACAAGTGGAGGGGAGCCCTGGTTTCCGGCCTGCAAGGGGAGAGCTCAAGAACACAGGACGGGAAGCAGAATTTATAGGGAAAGCGACGGACACGTCCAGGTCTGTCCGCAGGGCGTGTGCAGGATACCCAGGACATCCTAGAGAGGTGACCGGGAGGTGCCTGGTGACACGGTCCTGGGGCTCAGGGGGGCCCAGGGCTCGGGGTACAGGACCTGGGGGTTAGATGGGATCTGACACTCTGGGCGTGGATGGGGCCAGGTGGGGTTGACTGTGCCCTACTCCGGCCGACGGCCCATTTTTGTCCCTTGAGCAGAGTGTGGGGGGCTGGGGTTAAGGGGGTGGCTCGGGGCCTCCGGGTGGCAACGCTCCTCTCCCATCTGCCCGCAGTATCCACAACGGGGTGATCGCCATCTTCCAGCGCAAAGGGCTGCCCGACCAGGAGCTCTTCAGCCTGAACGAGGGCGTGCGGTGAGTGCCTGACCCTGGGCTGAGCTGCGAGTGGCAGGGAGGCTGTGTTGGGGTTGGGTAGCCTGAGCCGGGCCCTGATCTGCCAGGGGCCAGCGGTCAGCAGGAGAGTGAGGCCAGATGAGGCAGTGACTGCCCGGGACTCAGTTTCCCCAGCTGCCCCGTGGCCGTGGCCCTGCCCTGCCATCCTAGGTCCGGGCTTTCTGACCTGGTGGGCCTTCTGCCCCCACCCCTTTCAAGGAAACGGGGTGGAATTTTGACACTGGCTCAAGACAACCCCATGTTCCCTGCCGGCTCAGAGCATCACGGAGGATATCTATTCTGTTAGAGAGGAAGGACCCACCTGCCTGATGACGGGCGTGTCATTCCAGGAAAAGCGATCCCAGCCCTGCCAGGCACCCTCCTTTCCTGTGACCAGCTGAGAAGTGAGCACTGGTGAAGGAGAGCTGGGCAGATGAGCCCCCACAGAGCCCCCACTGGGAGCCCAGCACTGTCCGCAAGGCTTGGTAGCAGGGGTGGCCAAAGCTCAGAGAGGTCAAGAGACTTGCCCAGGGTCACACAGCAGCCACACAGGCTGAGAGGCGTTCCCCAGCACTACTGCTTCCCTCCTGCCTACCTGAATTACCCTGTCCCTGAGTCCAAGAATATCCAGGGGAAATAGGCTGTAAATCCTTCCCCTCATCAGGATGCAAGATGGGAAGAAAAAGACTACAGTATGGTTAAACCTGGAGAACATGGTGCTGCGTGAGCTAAGCCAGACCCAGAAGGACAGATGTTGTCTGATTCCTCCTACATGAAGTTTCTAGAACAGGCGAATCCATGGAGACAGAAGTGGATTAGAGGTTACCAGGGGCTGCGGAGAGGGAGGCAGGGGGAGTTATCGTTCAATGGGGGCAGAGTTTCTGTTTGGGGTGAGGAAAGGGTCTTGGCCATGGGTGCTGGTGTCGATGCCACCAAATTGGACTTACAAATAGTGAAAATAGCACATTCTTTATACGTGTATGTTCCCACAGTTATCAAAACGGGGTATTTGGGATAAAGGTCAGATTTTCATACATCAGCTCTTCATACCCCACCCCAGTGTGGGAACTGAACAGGCCCTTGCAGAAGGGTAAACTGAGGCCCAGGGAGTGGAAGGCCCAGGCCAAAGTCCCACTGAGAGCAGGCCCCAAATGCACAACCTGGTCACCGCAGCCTGCTTCCCTCTGGCTCATCTGTTCCCCTAAGAGGTTGGGTCCCCAGAGCCAACAGTGGTCTCCATAGAGCCACCCCGTTATCCTAGTAGCCCTCAGCTTAGGGATACAAGAGTTTGAAGCAAGCCTAAAGAATCTGCTGGGTGTTGAAACCAAAAGCAAAAAGGAAATATTTTATGGTTCATGAACAAAGGCACACACACCCAGCAATCTGTCCATCTGTCCATCCCTTTCCAGCAATGCAGAGTCAGAGGTTGTCTGGTTCTCAGCGCCCTCCTGCTTTGCACAGACCATAACCCCAGACCATGTGTCCCTGTCCCCAAAGAGGGGCCTGGGCCTAGCTCAACCCTGGGGGCTGACACAGAACATGTGCTGGGGGGCCGTGGGGGTAGCAGAGAAGTTTCCCTGGGGCCCAGCCCTCCCCCCTCACCAGCCCATGTACTTAACCAAGAAAACGGGTGGAAATTGGGGGTAATGGGAAATTTCGGGATTCTGGGGCATTAGGTTATAAAGGACCGTTTCTTTTTAGCCAGCACGAAATGAATCTTTCGGGAGTAACCCCAAAGTCTTTTTGTTGTAGCTTGCTCTGTACCAGCCGTATGCAAGGGCTTTGCAAGCCTTGCAGTCGTGCCCTCTCCACTGCAGCCCGAGGCAGGTGCAGGCAGGAAACTGAGGCACGGAAGGCTGGAGAGAATGGCTCGTGTTCACTGGCCTAGTGAATAGAGCTGGGACTCGGGTCCCTGCCCCCTGGGCTGGTGGGCCTGTCAGAGCTGCCCCCACCCAGCTCTTCTCCGCCACGTGGCGACACTGGCTCGTGAGGCTGGTTAGCGAGGTTCACGGGGGGCCATCGCTGTTCCCAGGCAGTGGCAGGGCGGTGGATGCTAGCAGCACTCAGGCGGCTGCCAGCACTCTTGTTTTTACCCATTTTATAGACATATTTGTCATTCTTGTTGCAGTATAATTCACATACCAGAAAATCCATCCCTTTGAAGTGTGCAATTCAGGGGGTTTTAGTATATTCACAAGATTATGGCACTATCGACACTAATTCCAGAACATTCTGTTGGCCCCCCAAAACCCTGTAGTTTTAGCAGGCGCCCGTTCCCCAGTCCCTGGCAACCACCAGTCCACTTTCTGCCTTGGTGGGTTTACCCATTCTGCACTTGCCCTATAAATGGAATCAGGCATCAGCCAGATCCTTTTGCATCTGGCTTATTTCACGCGACGTGCTGCTTCGTGGGCCATCTGTGTTGCGGCAGATGTCAGGACTTCGTTCCTTTTGACGGCTGCGTAGTGTTCCATTGCGTGGCCAGGTGACATGTTGTTCCTCCCCTCATCCATCGAGGGACACTGGGATCCCATGTCCACCCAGACTGCTGGGTCTTGTCAAAACTCTGAGTTTAACCTTTTGAGGAATCACCAGACTATTTTCCAAAGAGGCTGCAACATTTTACATTCCCACCAGCAGGGCATGTGGGTCCCAGTTTCTCCATGTCGTCCTGACCCACACTTATTTTCCATTTCTTAAAATTCTAGCCATCTTTGTGGGTCTGAAGCGGTCTCTCGTTGTGGTGTTTTGCTTGCTTGTTTGTTATTGTGGTAACATATACGCAGCATAACCTTCCTGTTTTAACCACTTTCAAGTATACTATTAGTGGTGTTAATTACATTCAGTGTTTTGTTTCCATCACCACCAGGCATCATCAGAATGTTTCCATCATCCCAAACAGAAACCCCGAAACCCATTAAGCAACCCCCGCCCCCAGCCCCTGGTCCCTATGATATGCTTTCTCTCTCTAAATTTGCATAACCTGGTTATTTCATTTATTCAAGATCATACAACATTTGTTCTGTTATGCTGGGTTATTTCATGCCTCTTTTTATGTGTTTATTGCCATTTCTGTGTCTTTTTTTGAAAAAATGTCTATTCAAATCCTTTTTGGGGTCTATCCAGACACACTCTTTAAACTGGGTCATTTGTCTTTATATGGTTGAGTTGTATGAGTTCTTTACATGTTCTGGACCCTTCACTTGTGTCAGATACATGATTTGCAAATTTTTTCTCCCATTCCATGAGTTGTCTTTTCACTGTCTTGACGCACGAGGTTTTCATTGACAAAGTCCAGTCTGTCTGTCTAGGTCACGCCGGGTTGCAGAGGGCCCCCTGGTTAGGGGCAGCCTCTTTTAACCTCGGTTGTCTTGGGTGACTGCCCCCAAAGGATACTTCAGGGTCCCACCTTCTCCCACAGGACCTGGGCCCTGCTCGCCCGGTTGGCGCTGCCGTGGAGCCTGGCCGTGCGAGGCTCGTGCCCCCTGCACTAACAGCCCGGGCGGTTGTGCGCGCTGCGTCCTTGCCTGCGGCTGTTTGTGTCACTTCTTCCGTGTGTTGCCTGTCCCTGCAGGAAGCTGCCCGACATCTGCCTGCGGTGGCCTCTCCCCAAGCCCGTTTGTCTGCTCTGAATCTGCCTTGGCCTGTGAGGGGAGCACCGATGAGCCCTGAGGCTCTGGAGGCCACGGGGCCCTTCCGGGACGGAGCTCGTGTGCAGGCCCTCGGCCGCTCAGAGGCTCCTGCAGATTGTCCACCCCTGGCCCCAGCTCCTGCTGCAGCTCCCAGGAACCCTCAGGCCTGGACAGGGCAACATAGCCAGGAGTCTGGCCCCCAGACCCTCCCTTGGGGACCCCCAGTTTCTTTGCCCTGGCATCTGCAGTGACACCCCAGGATATTGCCCCTGCCACCCTCCCCTGGCGGTGACTGGGGGCCTGGAATTAGGCCACAGTCCCTACCCTCTGGACTGGCCATCTGTGGGTTAAGGATGTGGGGTCTGCGGTGCTCCCTCCCTCAGTGTCCCCTTTATTCCCAGCATGCAGGGGGCTGGCTTGGGACTGTCCTTCAAACCCCCACCCTGCCCCAGCAGCCACCGGTCAGCAGGCCCTGCTCAGGGGCAGAGGTGCTGGTCGGTTTAAGTTCCATCTCACCCCACTTTTAAATTTCTCACAAAGCCCAGTTGTCCCCTGCTGTCCTGGGCAGCCCCCCCCACCCCCATAAAATCCCATAACATTGATGTCTGCCTTTAATCCACATGGCTTAGGAGCCAGCTTGGCCTTTGACCTCATCAATAGCCCTCCCAGAGCCTCAGTTTCCCCTTCTGTCTAATGAAAGGCTCTGGGTGTTTAGGGTTAATGTGTGTGACACCTTCCCTTGCCTGCTATGTGCTTGCTCGTGGCTGGGATCAGGTGTCCCCTAAAAAGGGATTCCAAGGCACTGCAGCTGCTGGATGGGATCCGAGGGAATCACCCGCACATCCATGTAGCAAATGTGGGCGTCACCTGTTGTGTGGGTGAGTGACTGGAGGCGGCTGGTGGTATCCCCAGGCAAAGGGGCCTGACCTGGCCACTCCCCACAGCCCCTCACACTAAGCAGATCAGAGGCCACTTCCTGGGGGCCCCCGTCTGCTGGAAGACATGTTGGTTCCCCTGGTTGGTGGCCGGGAGGTGCAGCCTGAGGACAGGGGGAGCCAGCTGCTGGGGTGCCAAAGGCCCTCCCATCCCCCCGAGGTCCCAGGCAGCCCACCCACCACAGCAGGCTTGGGTAGAACTGCTCCAGCTCTTCAGCCGCAGTGAGCTGAGGATCCACTCGGCCCTGAAGGCCACATTCATTCATTCGCTCACTCCGGCACCCACACCCACCAACACCCACTCACTGGGGATCCCAGGACCCTCCGCCTCTATCTGCAGGTGCATCTCAGGACACAGGGGAGGCTGCCGAGGCTCAGACACAGGAGGGGGTCTTGACTGACATCACCTGGTGTGCCAACCCTGCCCTCGGCCCCTGACCTTGCTGAGGGGTCTCCCCAGGCCCACCCCTGGGCCTTCAGGAAGACCGTCCCCTCTCGTCCCTTGCCTATATGGTGACCTTGAGACAACCCTGTGCCTGGGCTTCACTGGGGTCAAGGTCATGGTGGGGTCCTTGAAGGAGCAGATGGCTTCACTCTGTTCCCAGGCGTCACACCCCTGCTCGAAACTTTGGAAATCCAGGTGGCCGGTCCCAGGGGACAGCCCGGGTGGGTAGAGGGGCTGCTGGGTGGAGTCTGGCCTGGGAGGGTCAGTTGGGGCATCACCATCTTTTACCCAGGTCAGCTCTTCACCCCCACACCCTCTGATGTGCTGGTCACCTCAGCCCAGGCCCCCTGACCTCTCTGTGCTCCCTTTTGCCCCCAGGACCCTGTCCCCACGGGGATGGTGGGGGGGCAGCCGGTCCAGAGCTGGGGTTCAGCCTGTAGCTCTGCCAGGGAGATAAAAGCGTAGCTTTCCCCAAAAGACCTGTGAGGAACAGAGCACGCTTGGGCTGAGTGTGGGGGAAATGGAAATTTATTGCCACCCCCACCCCCAACTCCAAGGTCGAGAGAGCTGATTGGTGGCAGGAGAGTGTGGCTTTGTCACCCTCCAGCCCCTGGGGGCACCGTGGTGAGGGTGGGTGGCCTGCAAAGAGCAAACCATATTTGGGCTTTTCCTTCCGTGTGTTGCTTTTGAAACCCCAGCAGTCTTGGTTTGGCAATGCAGGCTGGGACCTTAAAAACGGCCAGGCAAACAGAAACTGGGCAAAGCCATCTTCATAATTGATGGGCAAAATTTACAATTTTTGTCAAATTTTTGCCAAACCTGAAAAGCTCCATCAGGGTTAGTTAAAACCTATAGGGAAGTGGAAGAGACTAGCAAAATGAGTATTGATTTAGAACAGTCAAAACATGAGAAACGTTGAGACATTATATTTCTTTGTAAAAACGTACCAAGAGTCTTTTGGGCAGCGTTTGCCCATTCAAAGTCTGTTTCATGTGTTACTGCTTTTTGTTTCTTTCCTGTACTCTCAGCGGTTGGCCAGGCCTCTCTGTGATTATCCATTTTTGTATAATATGATTTAGCCCTAGGAGACGAGTAGGTGACATAACCACACGCTTTGCTGTCTGTGCATGACCTGAGTGACATGTGCAGCGACCAATCACAGTCCAGCTATGAAGGACGCCACGTGATTGGCCACTGGTGATTGGCCAGCTGGCACTTAGTGCAGTTACTCTGCTGTATGTCATGGAGACTGAAATTTGAACCATGTTGTTGGGGGGGGTTATTTAACAAACCCGTGGAAAAGGAAACTCAGTTGTATTATGGCCGTGCAGAATGAGGCCTGCCTAATTCTGGATTAGTTAGAAAGCTTTCCTAACAGCAATAGCAACCTAAAACTTAAGGTTTCTGATCTATTTGACTCAGAACATAGAGGCTGTTGGTGAGATGTCTTGGGCCCCACATGTTTTTGGTCTGTGGCTGGTGTGGGAGAGAATGCACACCATCCCCCAGCCCCTGGAGGGGTGCAGTGGGGGTGGTCCCAGCTTGCAATACAAAGGATGCAGTTCAGATCCCAACTCCAAGCTGTCCTGTGTGGTCTTAGACAAGTCACTTGACCTCTCGGAGCCTCTCCTGCACCCACAGTGCCTGCCCTGGGTGGGTGAAGATTGCTCGAGATTCTCTGGAGTGAAGTCAAGGAGGAAAGGCACATGAAAGCACTGCAGAGGAGAGAGTACTGTGGGGTGCTTCCTGGGTCTGTGGGGTTTGGGCAGGTGGGAAAAGGGGCTGAGCTGGGTGTTGGAGGCCCAGCCCTGGCGGGTTCTCCCCAAGAAAGCCGTGTGACGAGGAGACCCTCACTTGCCACCTGGGAACCCTCAGTGTCCTTTTCTGTGAAATGGGTGGGGGGACAGACGTGCCCACCCCTCACCTTCAGTGTGTGGGGTCTCTGACTCCTGCTCTCATTCGCTCTCCCCCAAAACAGGCAGCTGCTGAAGACGGAGCTGGGGTCTTTCTTCACCGAGTACCTGCAGGTGGGTGGTCTTTGCCCTCCAGCCGTGCTGGCTTTGCTTCCTGAGCTGGCCCGGGGTGACAGGCCCTCGGTGGCAGTGACAGAGCCCCAGCTCCACCACCGTCTGCCTGGGCTCAGAGGAGGGTCCTCGCTGTGGCTTGGCTTCCTCCTCTGGTGGGTTGTTGCGGAGGTTAGAGGACATGCTCTCTCAGCAATGTGGGGTGCAGGCTGGGTGAGCTGGGGTCCCTGGCCAGCATGGTTTCCTATTGGTTTGTCCGTCTTAAGGTAGTAGCTTTTTAGAAGTAGAATTCACATGCCCTAAAACTCACCCGTCTTAAGTGTACAGTTCAGTGGGTTTAGTGTATTCACCGAGTGTGCCACCATCACTGCTCCCTCATTCCTGAACATTCTCATCACC
Organism: Bradypus variegatus; assembly: GCA_004027775.1. Classification (NCBI taxonomy): domain Eukaryota; kingdom Metazoa; phylum Chordata; class Mammalia; order Pilosa; family Bradypodidae; genus Bradypus; species Bradypus variegatus. Next base: position 6,122 of record PVKY010002530.1, on the reverse strand, counting down.
CCAAAAAGAGACCTCATACCCCTTAGCAGTCACTCCCCATGCCCACCTCCCCCGGCCCCTGGCAACCACTGACCTTGCCTTTCTCTGAGTTTGCTTAACCTGGACATCTCATATCGGTGGAATCTGGCATCACGTTCCAAGGCTTACCTGTGCTGCCATGTGTAGCAGCACGTCATTCCTTTTTAGGGCCTAATATCCCATGGTGGGCATGTGCCTCCATTTTGTTTGTCCATTCTTCTGTCAAGGGGCTCTTGGGTTGTCTCCCTGTTTTGGCTGTCGTGAAGAGTGCAGGGGCCACATGGTGTCTTTCTAGTGCCCGCAGGGTCAGTGCCAGACGAGCCTCGGTCCGCGACATGATTAACAGGCCAGGCCTCCGTTCATTAGGCCCCTCTCAGTCTGAAGCCCCCCTCTGCCATGGGAGGCCCCAGGCAGCCCACCCACCCCAGCTCAGCCTGCGGGACGAGGCTCCAGAATCAGCCTGTTTCTCAGGAAATGTCCGTGCGGCCACCTCCTGACCCCTGACCCCATGGTTGGGTTAGTTGTTGGGGTCCCCAGGCGAGACCTTTCCCCTGTGGGGCTCCTGGAGGCCCCGTCCACTGGCACAGCCTGGGGCACCCACAGGGGCCCCCATGGGTTTCTCCGTCTGCTTTTCAGAACCAGCTGCTGACAAAAGGCATGGTGATTCTGCGTGACAAGATCCGCTTCTACGAGGGTGAGTCTGGCGCCCATGGCAGGATGTCACCGCCACCCCCATTGGGGGCTCACGGGGTGCTGGGGACAGGGCCGGCAGATGTGCCTGGTGGTGCCCCGGGGCTCTGCCTGGGGGTGAGGCTCTCCGGTCAGGAGGGCTTGGAGGGGACCAAAGTGGTGCCTCGGGGCAGGCAGGGCCGAGATACATACTCAGGGGACCTCGCTGGGGGTGGGCGTCTGCCCTGCCATCTCGTTAGAGCCCAGGAGGACAGCAGGGCGGTGTGAGAGCCCCTGGTTCCCCTTGCTGCCCAGTGGGGGCTTCTAACCCAGGCAAATCCTGTCCCTGCAACTTGGGAGAGTTCCATCAAGGTCTCCGAAGACCCGGGAGAGCTGGCTTAGGGCAGAGGTTGCCCTGGTCTCAGGCTGGGGAGGAAGGAAGGGTCCAATGACCACGGCGGGTGGGAGCCCAGTTTCCGGAACGGTTTGCTGGCGGGCCAGTGCCTTTGCCCTTGGAGGGGGTAGCAGCGAGGGCCAGGCGCTCATGGGTTCCCCGGACCACGGCCTGCCCAGAAGCCTCCTTCCTGGCCTGCGAGATGCGCTCATCAGGGCTCTTTGGTGGCAGGTGACAGATGTCATGTCTGGTAAACTAAGCCAAAAGGTAAGTGGTGGCAGAATCATAGAGCTCCAGTTCCCCGGCCGCTGGAGAGCCAGGCCCAGAGTCGGACAGAAGCCAAGCTGGGCCAGCCCCTGGGGCTGTGCAGGGAGAGGTTCTGGAAGGATTTCCTGTGGAACAGAGTGTGGCCACGTGGCCGGGGGCAGGGCCCTGACCTGTAGAAGTCCTGAACCACTTTGGTTTCAGGATCCCACCGTATCCTTAGAAGTGCTGAGGACCCCAAAGGGCTACCTGTGCTGAATCAGATTGTGACCCCAGTTTGGACGTGTTCTCGGTTCGCATCCTGGTAGATGTGGGCACGTAGCACATAAGAGCTCTTCAAGGTGTGACTTTAGTTAAGGTGCTGCCCCAAGGAATCAGGTGGGGCTTTCGCCCGGATGACTGGAGTCCTTGGTAGGCAGGGTGGAAGTCGAGGAAGAGAAGCCACAGGGAGCGGGAGAAGCCGGAAGTCAACGGGAACTGGGAGAGAGAAGAAGCTGCTGTGTCCAGTGCCACGTGACGGAAAGGCCGAGGACCAAGGATCGGTGGCAGCCAGCCCCAGGTGCCACAGTGTTCCGGGAGAAAGTGTCACCTCACTGACGCCTCGACTTTGGACTTTTCCTGGCCTCAAAACCGTGAGCCAATGGATTCCCGTTTTTGAAGCCAACCCACTGTACAGTATTTGTTTTACCAGCTGGGAAACTAAGACTCTTGCCTTAGAAAATCCTAGAACCCAAGAATATACAAGCAAGCATTCCACTAGCTGTCGGAGCAATAGTAGCACATATGTAGCCTCTGGAAAGCTCTGCTGTGCACTCAGGAGAGAATAAGAGTGGAAATGCAAATGGAAATCGTTCTCATCTCATGGACCCCCTGGAAGGCCCTTGGGGACCCCCACATGACACTTAGAGCACCTCAGTGTCAGAGGCAGTCCGGGGACAGGCTCCAGAGGGAGTTTCATGGGGTCCTGGATGGCGGCGTCATGGCTCATCGGTGATATTTTGGGTGTCATAAAACAAAGATCCAGATAAGCCTCCCGCAAGCCCAGAAGTTGCGTTTTCAGGCTGGGTGAGCTGCCCAAGGAGCTGAGGAGAGGTGGCAGGTGGCCCTGGGGGAACGCAGGAAGGTGCAGGGTCGGGAGCCACAACCTGCGTGGGAGCTGCTGCCCTGGGCTGGCCTGGCGGGGTCTGGGGCCAGCAGGCTTGACGCTGTGCCCCCCACCCTGTGAGCCATTGGATATGTCACAATGATGACAAGTGACTTGTCCCTGATCACACTGCAGGTAGGGGTGGAGGTGGGATTCGAACCCAGGTCTCCTTGATTCCGGAGCACATGCCCTTTGCCCTTTCAAGGCCCAGGAGGTCCTGGCTGCCTCCCTGCCCGGCTCAGGCCTCAGCAGGTGGGGGACGGCCAGCCTGGCAGTGGCCAGCAGGCCCTGGACCTGGCAGGGGTGTGAGGCCTGAGCCAACCGGCCTCTCCCTCCTCCACCCTGAGCCTTCGCTGACGCTGCCAGGTCCCGGCACCCAGGGAGCGTGGGGACAAATGAAGTGCACACTTCCTTAGCGGAGTGGATCAGCCCAGGGAGCGGTCAGATTACGGGAGGGCCCCACGCTCACCCACACTGCTGTGGGCCTACTGGGTGTCAGGCCATGTGCCAGGTTCAGGTTCACAGACATCTGCAGCCCCTGCCATGTGCAAGGCACCACCAGGAGCCCCTGTTCTGAGTGTTTTACGTCCACTCTCTGAAGGAGATGCCATTATTGTCATACAGGGAAACTGAGGCATGGAGCAGTTAAGTGCCTTGCCCAGGCCACACTGCATTATGTGGCAGAGGCAGCCTGTCTCCCGAGATGCCCTCTCCACCTTCCCTTTCCTTCTCACATCCCCACTCTGACCCTGTGAAGAGGGGGATGTTTGCCCGTGCGCAGAGGAGGAAACTGAGACCTGGAGAAGGTCCCAGAATGTTCCGGATGAGCTCATGAACTCAGGGCTGCACAGCCACGTTCCGTCCTGGCCTCTGCTGCATGCGGTGGGTGGGCCGGCTGAAGCAGGAGCCGGAGAAGGGCCCCGAGTGCGGCCAGTAGTGGCGGGTGGGAGGGTCACAGGCACCCAGGGGTCTGGGACCCAGCTTGGAGGAGGCAGCACTCGGGCCAGGCAGGATGGCAGTGAGGGTTTGGCGCCTGGCAGAGCTGCTGCCCATGCCTGGCTCCTGATCGCCACATTCCGGCACTGCCTACACCTTCCACACCCCACAGCTCCAGCCAGGGCACTGGGCTTGCCGGAGAAGGGGAGCTTTGTGTGGCCTGGCCAAGCTCTGCCCACAGCGGTGATGTCCGCCTGGCCACCCAGTGAGGTGTGCTGCCTGACGGCGGGGTGCAGAGGGCAGCCCCACCTGGGGGCCCAGCGTTGCCCGAGGCCTCAGGAACCAGGAGGGAGTCAGAGTCTGGGGGTCCAGTTCCCATTCAGCCACAGGCACACCACTCCCCTCTCTGGCCTCCGCATCCCCATCTTAGCCCTGTGGGGTCAGACAGGCCCCACCCAAGCACTCAGCAAGGATTTATGGGGTGTTCACGACACGTCAGGCCTGGGGTGGCTATGGGGACCCAGAGATGGAGGAGAGTCAGGCTCTTCCCTGGAGGGGCTCACAGCCCAGTTGGGACACAGGGACAGATGGTGACAGGACAGCATGATGAATGACAGGGTGGAGGGCCACCCTGGGGAGGAGAGGGTTAACCCCACCTTGCAGTCAGGGAGGGCTTCCTGAAAGAGGTGACCCTTGAGGAGGGCCTCAAGACGTGGCCTGCTGAGGAGAACGTCTGCCCACTTCAGGCCCCATGCATGGGGACCGTGGCCACCCCACACCCTCGGGGGGCCTCGGTGCCTCCCCCTCCTCCCCACCCCGGTTTGGGTCCCACTGACAGCCACAGGCTTCTTCTGCTTCAGGCTGCTCCCTGCAGCTGTCCACATCCTCGGCCGTGACTGGGGAGGACACGGGTGGCAGCAGGGTGGCCGGCCGTGTGGGGTGGCCCCAGGACTTTGCTGCCTGGCCCTCCTCTTCCAGCTCCAGGGAGGCCTTGGGCTTCCGCTCCCAAGTGGAGCCAGTCCCGGGAGAGAACAGCTCTGAGGAAGGGTGTCTCCCTCCGGGGAAGGCCAGGCCTCGGTGGTCTCTGGCTGTTGGCCTCCAGCAGCCAGGGGCTCGGGAGCTTGGAGGAAAAGGCCAGGGATCTGCCAGCCCCAGGCCCCGGGACCTGCCTTCCCTCCCAGCACCCTGCTGGGTCCACGTGCTCGCCTTTGCTGGGCCCCTTGCCTTGTCCCCTAGCCCGTCTGTGGCTTTGTCGCTGGCTGCTGTTATCCATGCTGGGGTCTTCCCTGCCCCCAGCTCTAAGGTTCAGAGCTGTTTCGGGCCCAGTGCCTTCCAGTATCTGCATGGCCTGTACGGTCAGCCCCCAGCACTCACAGGCTGAAGGAAGACAGACAGACAGACACTGACCCGTTCCTGGGGCAAGGCCCAACATGGTAGGGTGGCCTTCTGCCCGGGCTGGGGGTCCGTGGAGGGTGGGCAGCTGCCATTTCCTGAATGTGGGCCAAGATGCAGCCATACGCACACATGGCAGCCTCGTGGCAGCGGCCACCACCTCCTGGGTGCTTCTGTCACGGGACACATTTCACGGAGGGTGATGCTGAGGTTCGGGGCATGCATCCCCCCAGCCCTCCCCAGCCAGGGGCAGCACCAGGCTCTGACTCAGTACCGTCCAACCCTGAGACCCCCGGCGAGCGGTCGGCTGTGGGCCCAGCTGTCCCCGGCACTCCTGCGGCCTCTGATGCCTGCGGGCCAGGTGTGGGCACCCAGGGCGTGGGGAGCTGGGCATGGAGCCACCTGGCCATGGACGTGCCGCACACGGACGCCGGACAGCTCCACCCTGGGCCAGGGTGTGGGAGTGGGACAGGCTGCTAGTAGCTGGCCCACCCCCCCAGGGCCCTCACACCCACACAGGGTGGGGGGCAGCCCAAGGCGAGTGAGGAAGACGGAGGCAAAGGCCCTTGTCCGGCCTCGCATTCCCATGGAAACCCCGGGGTGGGCCCCAGGCCTCAGCTGTGTCATGCCAGGACTCAGGCCAGTGTGCGGTTTCCTCTGAGCGGGTTTTTCCCTCTTGGCTCTCAGACACCTACAACGCCCAGTGCTCCTCCAGCTGGAGGTCAGTCGGGCTTCCAGGTGGGGGTCCCACCCAACAGCAGAGACCATGAGGGCCCGTGCCTGGGCCTGCTCAGCCCTGTGCCACTTAGGCCTTCATCCTTGGGGTGCCTCAGCCTTCCTGTCTCCCCAGGGGCAGCTCCAGTCCACCATGGGACAGGTCATGGTGCTCCCAGAGCTTGCCTGGTATCTCCTTTTTGTAGTTGCCAGAAAATGTCTGGAAGCCACATCCTTCCCAGTGTAGCTTGGATCAGCGCCTCCTCCAGGAAGTCTTCCCTGCCTGACCCTCCCCACCTTCTCTGCTCTCCCTTTGCACCTTGTAGGTGTCTTAAGTATTCTCCCTGGCTGTCGCGATGGCCTCCAGCCAGCGGCCACGTGGCCGTGGGCACATCTCGTAATTGCTGTTCAGCCTCCTCCCTCCCTGTCATGGGACGGGACGGCAGCTGGCTGGGGCTCTGTTGGGTCCCAGCCATCGGGTCTGGCACAGTGCTCTGGAAATATTTGGTAGATGGGCAGAAGGACAGATAGGTGGATGGATGGGTGTGTGGGTGGATGGATGGACGGGTGGCTGGCTGGATGGACAGCGGC
>PVKY010002529.1:0-25198 GCA_004027775.1 Bradypus variegatus | reverse complement strand
AAGCCCACGGCCAGGCGCACCCCTGCCGCAGGTCGCCAGGTCACCAGGCTGGGAAGGGCTCGGGGCCGAGGGGCCGCCAGGGTGGCTGCAGACAACGGGCTGCATACACAGCATTGTGCGGCTCTCCAGGCCTCGGCCGCCCGCAACCGTCCACGGGGCCTCCGGAACTTGGCCCCACCCGCCCGCTGCCCGGCCCGGCCCAGGTTTGGCTCCCAGGTGGGTGAGGGGGAGCAAAAGCGGGGACACGGGGCAGTCACCAGCCAGGCAGGGCCCTAAGGCCCAGGACAGTCCCCAGGAGAGGGAAGGTGGTGACACAATTGTCGTTTGGAGAAAGCAACTCTGCTTGTGGCTCCAGCGAGAGTGGGATGGGCTGGGGAGCCAGAAAAGCCAGCCAGGGGCCAGGAGATCTGCGGGCCCCAGCATGGTTGTGTTGGCCCCAGGGACCCCTCCCAGACCATTCTCCCTCGGCCCCTGCTGCAGCCTCAAGACCCGCTGGCCCAGAGGTGACTGTGGCCTCTGGCCTTCCCTGGGGCCCCAGCGAGTGATGACCCGGAGCCACTGGCCCAGACGTAGGGGAGCGAAGCCTGGGCACGGCCCCTTGGCCCACTGGCGGGCAGCTCTGAGAGGGCAGACACGGCCGTCAGGAGACACCCCCCCCGCCCACCACAGCCCGATTCCCCCACCCCACCCTCCCCTCGGTTCCCAGCTTCGTCCTCGATACACTGCCCATCGGCCTGGTCAGGCACTGTGGGGCGGGGGCCACGGTTCAGCTAGTCGCGTCTGAGCGGGAGAGGTGGACGGTGCCCCCAAGTTCACACCCACCTGAGACCTGAGGACTCGGCCAGCTGAGACCGTCATGGAGGGCCCGGAGCAACGCGACGGGACACTCGCAGACGGAGAGGCCGCGGGGAGCTGGGCACAGGGACGGGGTGACCGAGGGGCAAGTCCCGGGAGCCCGGGACCCCGAGGAGCCTCTGCAGGGAGCACAGCCAAGACACCTGGGGCCTGAGCCCTGGACTCCCGCCGACAGCCCCAGGTTTGGGGTGTCTGTGACACCCACAGGTCGGCGGACACTGGGAGCTCAGGGGAGCATGGTGGAGACAAGCATCAGGCAATTCGAGGTGTCGGGGACAAAGGCTGATCCCCTGGGACACAAGGGCCAGTCCCACTGCTGGCCCCGACGCCCCCAAAGAACCACACCCCAAGTTCTCATCCTCCCAAAACCTCCATCCAGGAAGCCTCTGCCCTGAGGGGACCCAAGTCCGGGGAGCGCAGAGAAGTCTGGCGGAGGCCCGGGCCGCGGGCTGGGGGCAGAAGGACTCGCCCCCGGCAGGAAAGCCACCTGTCCGTGTCTCCGTGTCACACACTGGCAGGGCCTAGTCAGCCCCTGGCCCCCGTGAGGTAGGTGCTCGCCCCACCCCAACGGACAGTGAGGCTGAGTCCCACCAAGGCCCAGACCTGGGTCCGGAGGCCCCGGCTCGCCAGTGGCTGGAGCCGACGGAGGGGTCGGCCCAGATGTGGGGCGACCACTCCCAGTGCGGCCTTGGCAAGTCTTTCCTGCAGCCCCCAGGGCCCGGGCCACCCCCAGTCCCCACCCCGTGCCACCCGAGTCCCATCTCGTCGGCGTCGACGATCTGCCGGAAATGTGACAGCACAGAGGCCCCCACAACAGGCAGATCACGAGAGCGCAGTGCCGGTCTCCGGGGCTGCGAGGGGCTGAGGGCGGAAACCCGACGGGGAGTGTTTGGGGGACGAAGCCGCTTGGGGATGGAGGACGGTGATGGAGGCTGACATTGCAAACGTGACAAATGCCACCGTATCACACATCTGACAGTGGTTAGAATGGGAAATTGTGAGTTGTATCAATGCTGCTACAAGAAAAAATTTTAAAAAATTAAACATGAACAGCAGCAGGGAGCGGGGGTGGTGATGGCTGGAGGAGGTGGCGGCACCGAGAGCCACACAGAACCCACCCGGCCACAGCCTTGGCCCCATTTTGCAGATGCGAGCACAGGGCTCCGGCCAGAAGCCCCTCCTGTGCCACAGGGCCCCCCAAGCAGAAGCCCACCCTCCACAGGCTGGGCCTCCGTCATCCTCGCAGCCCCCCTGCTCTGGGACAGACGACCCCACGGAAGCCGCTCACCGGTGAGCGAGTGGACATGGGAAGAGTGAGTGAGCAAAGGGTGGATGGAAGCCAACAGGCCCCAGTTCCCAGCCCAGGGGCCCCCAGACCTTCCCCAGTGCTGATTTTTCCAGGGTTTTGCACCCATTACGTTCCCAGGTACTGTATTCACTCGACAGCTTGGCCTGAGAAGGGGAATGCTGAGCAGAGCCACCGGTGCCTTGAGGAAACACCAAGACAACCACACGGTCACACCTCGACTGAGAAACATGCTGGCGGGAACAGCACCGTGGACGGCAGAATGGGCCGGCGCAGCCCTCCACAGTGAAAGGCTTTGAATCCAGGCTGGAAATTGGAAAACATTCCTTCTGGGGACGCTTCCGGAAGGACAGGCAGCCGGCAGGGCGCAGGACGAGACCTGAGCCCTCCACTGGTTCCCCTGTGTCCCGGCCCCGGGCAGCTCTGGCTCGGTGGGCAGTGCTCCCGGGAGGGTCCAGAAACCCTGGGCAGCGCTGACCGCCCATGGCCTCCGCCACCGCACCCAGGGCTCAGTCACGCAGCCGGGAAAGGTGACCACGGGATGCTTTCTGCTCGCGAAGGTTTTGGTTCAAAAAAGCACAGCACTCTTGGGTACATACAACTGCTCTTAGGTAAAAATGCAGGTGTCCGCGGGGCACATGGGAGGCCCAACAGCCCACCCCGGGCAAAGACGGAAGGTTCTGGTCCAACCCCACAGCCGCGCACCACGGCGCCGTCGTTCTCGCGACGCCGCTTAGATTGGGGAAAAAGACAAAACCGGAAAGGGAGAAACACCAAGCCGAAGACATGCAGGAGATGACGCACAGGTAGGTTTGCCATGTTTACTTTACTACATCTCATTAGTTTGCATCCTGCAGGGAGTTCCCGTCACGCTGCCCTGACAGCGCCTTCGTGCGACCAGTGTAAACGCCATCGAGGGTCATTTGACAAAAAAAAAAAGCTAAGCAAAGAGTAAAAAGGAAAGCTTAATAATCACTTTATGATGTAAAAAAAAAATCCACTTAAGGCTCCCGAGAAGGTTTCTGTATAGACGTAAAACACTATGAGCGAGGAGGTGTGGTCTCTAGGTCTGCGTGGTGGTTTCCGGAACAGTCCTGGCTCCCGCATGACCCTGCAGAGCCCGCTGGCTCCGTGTCCTTGGCAAGAAGCACCTGTGGCCACCCTGGACGGCGACCCACCGGCTGAGGACTCGTCCCTTCCATCCCGCGGGGCAGCCTCCACGGCCGACGGGTGGGTGGTTCTGTGAGTCGTTTTGTTTTCGTCATGTCGTGTGGTTTGTTCTCTGTCTCTCTCTCTCTCTGACAAGGAAGCTTCTTATTGTTTCACCAAGTGCTACAATACTTGCTTTGATGTCACATCAAACAAATGTACATTGTCTCTTTGTTCTCCAGAGTGTTCTTGGAGACAGTTTTTCACGGAGGAGAACAAAGACTGCACACTGGCAATAAAGCACCGTACATAGTAGGTTCAGGAATGTAACACGCCATGTACATCCGTGTCCCAGGGAAGGGCAGCTGGCTCGGCCTCACCTCACATCTGCGGAGAGAGGAGAGAAGTGAGCAGCCGGAACCAGGCACGCACACAGCCGGGTCCACGTGGGTCGGCGTCCCGCCCAGGCTCACACACACGCTGCAGCGAGCCTCACGAGAAAGATTCCCATGACCATTCTCAGATCAGCGTGCCATGCTGCTTCTGCCGTTTAACAGCCTGAGCAGGACGGGGGCTTACAGCACCTCCCTCCAGAGCACAGCTTGGAAGCTAGCCCCATGCTCCGCTGTACAGATGAAGGAAATTGAGGCCCAGAAGGCTCTTCTGTCCTTTTTCCACCTTCCTCCATCCTAAAATGTGGATGTGATTTCTGGAGCTCTGGCAACCAGGTTGGGGCATGAGGCAACCCGAGGATGGGCTCCGCCAGCCAGCAGAAGGAGTCTCCTATGAGGCAGAGTTGCCAACATGCTATGAGCTAAGAACAGCTCTTCCCCTGAGGCTAGGGGTGAGACCACCCACCTCTGTGGGCCTCTCAACAGCCCCCAAGCCTAATGCTCTGTAGAGATCCAGACAGGCACAGACCACCAGCAAGCACACCCTGGGCTATGGAAGTGAAATCTGGGCAATCGTTTTTCGGCTGCTTTGGGACCCACCCAAGTAGGTGCTTTCCTGCAGAGAACTCTCAAGAAGGGAGTCGGCCCTCTGGCTGTTTCCAAAGCTCCTTGCCCAGAGGTTTCCCCGGTAGGTGCCACCTCTGACACCCCATCCCTGAAGAACGTCTCTTACGACTATGTTCTGCATGACAGGGTCCCACCTGCCAGGTGGCCAAGGGCAGGAGGCTACAGACGCCTCTGTGAAGGCCGCGGGGGCCCGAATCCCCTCTCCTGGGAGCAGCACAGCTCGCTAAAACCCTGTAGGCTCAAGGCAGCTGACGGAGGGCCCATGAGAGCAAAACAAGGGCCACAGGTGGGGTTTCCGGGAAAGCTCTCTATAAGGGGGATCTTCCCCCCATTCTAATGTGGTGACAGGCATTTCCCATTTTAAGCACTTTCAAGCTCTTAATGCAGTGGTGTGAACAAACTTCAATGCCATGCTGCTCTCTCTGTGATCTGGGACCAAAACTTTCCATTACTTTAAGGGGCTCTTCTGTACTACACCCCATTTGTCTTCCAGCCTAGACCTTGGATGTGATTTCTAGAGCTCTCACAGCCATCGTGGGCCATGAGACAACCCTGAAGCTGGACGCCACCAGCCACAGAAAGAAGGTGTCCCTGATGACGCCAAGATGGCAGTAGCTGCTCGGGTCCTCCCATCTTCAGGGGCACGAATGTCCACCTTATCTGACGCATTGCTACTCCTGGCGTGTGGCTAGCAGCCAAGTGCAATTTCTGACACAATGTACACCTGTAAAGCATTTCCAGCCAGCCCTGCACACACTGTGAGCCTCAAGTTTTCTCATCTGTCAAGGGGAGAGGGGCTTGCTTAAGGTGGCCCCCGCTAGCAAACGTCAGAGCCGCCCTCCTGCCGTCCACGGGTGCCTCTGCCTCCCCAATCAACAAGAGACCGAAGCAGAAGAAGGAGGCGCCAGAGCGGAGGCCACAGCCGACCCGGCGAGGCGGGGAGGGCCGGGGTCGGGCGAGGAGACCGCAGCCCAGCAGGCACCGGAGCCCCCGCGAGATCAAGGCCAATCAGGGCTTCTCCTCGCCGCACCCTGGGGCGGCGTGATTGGGCTGCTGTGATCAGAACCGGCCGCGCCTCCCGTCCCTCGGAGGATCCGGCACATACGCCGACGGGGCCTACCTGGTGAGCGGCCTTAGATGGGTTTTAACCTTTTCCTTTTCCGTTTTTTACCTGATTCCCTAGGCCTTCCTGTTGACAAAAGGGCAGGGAGGGTGAGCATGCCCAGGGGAGGGCTGGCAGGTAGAAACCGAGCAGTAAATACCTGCAGTGTTTATCTTTCTGGAAGAAACCCTGATTCGCCAGGAGCGCGGCACTTCCTGGTCCCCCACCCCCGGGGCTGGCCCTCGCACTGTGGGCCCCGCGCCGGGCAGTGGGTGAAGGTCGGGACTCCATGCGGCCGCACGAGGGCCCAGCCGGGGGTGCTGCCGCCTCCTCCCCGGCCCCCGGGGCCCTCCACGGCCAAGGCTGCACCCGAGCTGGCGGACAGGCAGCGGGGCCGGTGGAGAACTCACACCCAGTCCGCACTCGGTCAGGCCTGCACGTCCCCCCCACCGCAGGCCCCTCGGCGCCCACCCCGGGTCCCAGGGCCTCAAAGGAGGGCACTTACCCGCCTCTGCCTCCCGGTAGTCGGGGTTCAGGCCGGACGTGGTGCACGTGCACTCCAGATGCTCCTCCAGCCGCACCTGCAGCTCCTTTAACTTTGGCTTCTTCCTGACGTACTCCACTTTGGCTACCTGCCCGGAGAGAGCGGCGTGAGCGCCCGTGGGCCGCTGCACGGCCACCCCGAGCTCAGCGGAAACTGCGGCGGCCTCTGCATGCAAGCCCGTCTGTCTGGAGCAAACCCAGAAGGCCCACGAGGGCCCAGGAGCAGGCCGGGACCGACAGCGGGTGTCGGGATCTCGCCTGCACGTGCAGGCAGCAGCCACCGCTCGCGTGTCTCACCTGCGGCCAGCTCCAGGTGGCAGCAGGGCCGCGGGCTCAGGGACACTCCTGGGGAAGCTCTGGGACCCCCTCCACCCCGCAGCAAGCTGCTGGGGCTCCTTGGCCTTGAGGGTCCACGTGGGCCCAGGGGCACAGGCCTTCTCAGGGACCCCAGCCCGGCACAGGGGACACGTCAGGCGTGTCCTGAAATGCAGCGGCGTCCCCCAAAAGGCCACACAGGGGCCCAGCCAGCCCTAGGCCCCCCACATCCAGCCCAGGGCTGGGGGATCCAGCTCGCCCTTCCGCACCCCCACATAGGGGCCCTGGGGGCTGGGACGTCTCGTCATGGGAACCTGCCCCCCAACACACCCACCGCACAGCTCACACATGGGCTTCAGCAACCAGGGAGCAAGCCGAGGGTCGCTGCAGGCCCCAGGCTGCCACCGGGCTGGAGAAGACCACGAGGCTCTCAGTCCTCGAGACGCCTCAGAATGGAGCACGTGGCCTCCGTTTACAGGAAAGGAACCTCAGTGGAGGGAAGCCTCTCTCCAGGGGCAACACAAACACAGCAGGAAGGACAGGAAATCGGCCGCTGAGCCCCCAGCCACTGCCTGGCACCCTCCATTCCAGGGCTGTCCCATCCCGAGCAACCTCGCGGGGACCTTCAACCTCTTGCCTGCCCCCCTGCTGCCCGAGCCTGGCCCCAGCATTGCCAAGTCTCCGCCTCCTGCCCACCCACTGCAGCCCAGGACGTGCTCCCTGCCCGGCCCCAAAGGCCCTCCCAGGTGCTTAGGGCTGAGCAGTGTCCGAGGACCCGGGACCGTCTCACCGCCCGGAAGCCACCTCCACCCCAAAGCACCCTGGGCCACGGCCGGCCCTGCGTCGGCAGCCTCCACCAGGTTCCAAGTCCCTGGCAGGGCCCTCAGAGATCAACTCGATCCCCACTGCTCCCCGGAGGAAGGGGGATGAAGAGCGGGGAGCGCTGTCTGGGGGGTCACAGGAGCGGGGGAGCTGGAGGCCGGCTGCAGGGATGCCCCCAGGGCAGAGCTGGCAGCGAAGGAAGGATGACCCCCTAAGAGAGGACAGGCCCTCTCAGCCAGTCGTCCAGATCCACGAGGAACACGGCTGGGTGGCGGGACAGAGAGCCCAGGAGCCCCACGCGCGGCCGTGAGAACGTGCCGCTGCCACGGAAAGAGGCTTGGGGGCTCTGCAGCCCCCACAAGGCCTGAACCCCAAAGCGCTGGAAGTGGGGACTCGACAGACGCCTGCCCAGCCACGTCCGAGGCTGCGTCGCTCGTGGCAGCCGAGGTGGAAGCCGCCACTTCTGGGGCCGAGACAGACCAGCAGTGTGGCCACTGGGCCGAGGGAAGGGACGAGGGTCTGACGCGTGCAGCCACACGGAGGGACTCGGCGTGCCGAGGGAAAGCCAGACACCAAAGCACAACTGCGTGACTCCACTGCGCGAGGCAGCTGAACCGGCGGAAGCTTCTGTTTGGGGCGATGGAAAAGCCCAGGTCCTGGGCAGGGGGCGAGGGGCGGAGGGTAACTGACGCCACTGAAGGGCACGCTCATCAAAAGGGAAAGCTTTGTCCCGTGTACGGTATTGGGATTTTAAAAAGGAGCTACAATATAACCTTTTTTTTCTTCCAGAAAACGCTTGAAAGGCCACCCTGGGGCCCTGGCAGCAGCCGCGCGACAAGCGGCTTTCGGAGGCGTGGGCCCGACGGCCGTTAATCGTTAACCCGGAGGTGCAAAGGGTGCCGGCCGTGCCAGCCCGGTGTGGACGAGCGGTGCGAGGCATGAGCTCACCAGGGCGGGGGCTGGCGCTGGGCCCCGCGGGGTTTCACTACGTCATGGGGCACGGGGAGGAACCAGCTTGGTGCGGGCACAGGGTGCACAGCTGTCCTCGCCACACCCAGCGGCTGCCCAGGTGGCCTGGACGGCCGACAGCCAGCTCTGCGCCCGGGTCACTGTGAGCTCGAGCCAGGCGGTGTCTGCACAAGCACCCAGAACCCACCTGCCAGCGGCCCCGGGCACCCAATGCCAGTCGGAGGAAGAGGGCGGAGGGGCGCCTGAGACAGCCGAGCCTCCCACTGAGGTGGCACCAGTGGGCAGAGGGCAGTGGGAAGGGCCTGCCCTGAGGAGGAGTCCGAGGAGGAGCAGGAGGCCAGTCTGGACCCCAGCCGCCCTCCACCTCCGCCCCAGCTGCCCTGAACAGGGAACCCTAAACCGGCCTGGGGCAACTGCAGGACCAGGTGCCCAGCCGCTCCCCCAGGACCATCCCCACAGCAGGGTGCTGCTGCCGGCTGAGCACCCGTGCCATCCCCAGCCTCTGCCAGGAAGATTGGGGGACCAGGGCTGGTGGGCAGCGGGCTCGGAGCCCAGGACACTGGGCCGGCTGAGTGCACCGAGCTCTCCCCCCCATCTAGTCCGTAAGCAGCTTCCCCCTGGCCGGAACCCTGGGCGTGGGCTGAGGGTGCAGGGCCTGCTCGCACACAGCTCGTCTGGCTGTCCCAGACTCCCGGGCACCACCCCACTCTGTCCCCACGGCCACTCCAGCTGGGAAGCCGCTCTTCAGACAGGCCCGTTTTACCAAAGAAAGACAAACAGCAGTTCACGATTGCACCTGCGCCGCGGAATGCGAGGACTCCGGGCTGCGCGGCCCCTCCGTCTGGCCAGGAAATGGCTACATTTTCCCCCAGGAACTCTCTGAACAGCGAATTCTTGAAGGTCTCCTCCAGGCAACCTGGGTTCAGAGAACAGGGGCCTCGCCCTGTCCCCGTCCTTCTCCCTCACACCCAGACGGTGCTCCCCACGACTGCGCTTACCTGCGTCACAGGGCACCACAGCTGCACATCCTCCAGGGAAGTTCACGCCGGAACGTGGCCCAGTCCTGGAGGCCCGTGAGCCGTGTCCCGGAGCCACCTGCTCCGGCAGCCCCCGCCCAGCCTGCTGCAGACACGCCCAGGAGGGCCTGGGAGAGCTGTGGCCGGCAAGGACCCAGCCACTCGGTGACACCGGAGGTTCCCAGAGGTCCGAGGCAGAGTGCCACGCAGATGAAACCCAGTGCCCACCACCGCTCTGCACGCCCACCCTGCCTGCAGCCGTCGGGATGCAACTGCAGTCCCTCCCACAGACGGGGAAACCGAGGCAAGCACCTTGCCCAAGGGTGTGCAGTGAGGCCCCAATGCCAGAAACCGCTCTCTCCTCACTGGCAGACCTGGGCCCACCCTGGTCTCAGGAGGAGCCCTGGGCCAGGCACCATCTCAGCCCTGACTCAAGGCTCGGGCAGGGTCCCTCCCATGGCCGAGAAACCCCCCCCCCGCAGTGGGCCGCGGAGGTTCCTGAATCTTCCCGTGTGCTCCTCACCCGGCCTCCTGCCTCAGCAGCCCCCACAGCCACTGTGGACTGAGCCGGACACCCACCGGGTCCAACAGGTCATGAAGGGAGTCCAGGGGACCCTCCCCCACCCAAAGGGGCCCAAAGCCCGAGTGGGCACATCCACTTCCCGAGAGCCACGGCACGGGCTGAGCAAAGGAGCCCCTGCCTCCCGGGGGACCAGCTGGGACCCTGAGTTTCCTTTTCCACATTTCTCAAACCAAACACCCCATTCACAAGGAGACAAAAACGTCCCACCCCTGCCTTCCAGAAGCCTGCGGTCCAGCAAAGAGGGAGCCCCAAGCCCGCTGCAGAGCTGCGCGACTGGCTCTGCAGAATCAGGGAAGCCAGATCCTGTGCAGGGATGTCAGTTCAGAGGCTGCCCCGAGAGACGGCGGCGGGGACGAGCCGCAGTGCCAGGGCTTCATACAGCAAGGGTGGGACAAGGGTGACAGCGGCCAGACGAGACCCTCCACCCGCCATCCTCGTCCAGCCCCCCGGGCCTGGGCACGGCAGGGGCCATCGCGGCCACTGCGGCCACACACAAAGCTCCGCCTCTCTCTGGACACGCAGCTTCCATGCCCCCCCTCTGCAGGCAGCTTCACCGGACAGCCCAGAGCCGCCCAGCCCCCAGGCCGGAGCGAAGGACAGGAGCCCTTGGGACCATCCCCTCTCCCCCAGGCTCTGACCCCGATTCGCTTCCTGGTGGCCCTTGGAGGGCCCCGCTGGAGGGGCCTCGGGACGAGGGAAGGTCCCAGAAGACGGCAGAGCCGGGCCCCGAGCCCCAGGCCTGAGCCCCACCCAGAGCAGGTCAGGGACTGATGGGGTGGTCAGCATAGGGCAGCCCCCGGGAGCCGCATGGGGCCAGCTCAGCCCACCCGCCTGGGTCCTGTCGCTCCTTTCCAGGGGGGCCTTTGAGCCCCTACCTGAAGGCCACAACCACACACAGAAAAGCCAGGGGCAGCACGGCTCCCTCCCAGGGGGGCCGCCCCAGCACCCCATCCCACCCCACCCCACGCACACAGGCCCTGGCGCTGGAATCCAGGACAGACAGGGGTCCAGACACCCAGGAGCGGGGCCGCGGGGGACGGGTGGCCCCACAATGGTCCTCCTATTCCCATCGCCCGCTTGCCTCTCTGCCAAGGACCCAAGTCGGGGAACGGATGTGTTCCTCCCAACGCCAACGGGTGTGGGGTGGGTGGGTGGCAGCAAGGGGCCCGGCTGGGGGGAAGGCAGGGGCACAATGCACAAACTCCCTGGGACCCCTGTGTCCGAGGGAAAAAGGGGCTGCCCCAGCACCCTACCCTCCACATCCCACCCTGCCGGGCTGCTCAGCAAAAGCTGCATCCCCAAGGGACCCCTGGGCACTTGGGGCCAAGGTCTCTGGCCCCTGCGCAGCTTACACAGGTAGATGAGGGGAGACAGGTGAGCCCCAAAGGCTGGAGCCACAGACCAAGTTTCCCCTGGAACAGGAGGCGGGTGGGCTGGGCGGGGGTCTCGGGCCACACGTCAGTTCTGCAGGCCCGAGCTAAGTGCCTTCACTGGATCTGAGCAGTGACCCAGACCCCTCCCCAGGAGCATACAGGGGTCACTGGGGGTCTGGGGCTGTAGGGGAAGGGCCCCCTTGAGTGACCTTGGGGTTGTGGGGAATGGGGTCTGCTCACTGGACACCGAGGAGGACCAAGCCCTGGGGGGGGGCACCCTCCAGGCTCTGGGTCTAAAGGGCCATGGGACGGATGAACGGGGATCGCCCCAGGGACTTAACCAGGAAAACGCCCAGCGAATCCCGCGGGGGCCAGGGAAGCTCGGGTGACAGGGGCAGGCCGGCGGCCCCCTGCCTGGGGTCACGGGGTGGGGAGGGGGTGGAAGCGCCTCGGCCCAGCCAAAGCCTGTCTCCAAGGAGGGGAATGCAGGAGGAAAAGGATGCTCGGGGAAAAGCCGGGACACCGGGCACCTCCGCACCCCATCCTGTCCTCTGGAGAGGGGGGGACAGGTGCCCAGGCCGACGGGGGACCAGGGTAGGGAACTGGCCCTTGCCAGGGCCAGCCTGTGCCTCGGCCTCCCCGGAGCTCACAGGCTGCTTCAGACCCACCTCACAGGTGAGGCTGGGGGGCGTACAGGCGGCGGCCTCGGGCCAGAGGGAAGTGGGGAACGAGGAGGGGCCCCAGGCACGGCCTGAGCGTGACCTTCCTGAACCCGGCAACGCTGCCCCTGGTGGTCACCAGAGGCCTGGACAGGTGGTCAGCTGCGTGCTGGACCCCGGGGGCAGCAGAGTGGCTGAGACCTGGGGCCCCCGAGCCCACCCTCCTGGACAAGGAGGTCTGGGGGGCTCATTCTCCGCACTCCACCTGCAGGGCCTCAGCTGCCCCCCCACATCCCAGGCAAGGGACCCTCTTCCTGCCTCCTCCGGGGGAGCAGCTAAGCCCCCCCCACACAGACTGGGGGCTTCGGGAGACAACGTGGCCGGCAGCAGGGCCCACCCAGCCCTGTCCCCAGCCCCAGCCCCACCCCGCAGCCAGAAGGCCCCACCCAGACCCGGGCCCAGCCCTGTGCCCGCAGCAGCCCTGCCCTCCAGGCCCCTCCGCACCGGAGGCCACGGCGGCGGCAGCCTCTCGGACGACCCCCCAGAGCCACAGCCCGGCCCCCGGGGGAGGTCGGGGCCCAGCCGCTCACCTTGACGCTGCGGTGGTGGACACGGGACGGCTGGCACTTCACGCTGCTCGTGTTGCAGCAGCCGGAGCAGCGCTTCACCTCCACGCACGGCGGCCAGATCAGGAAGTTGGCGGACGTGGGGTCGATCTGGCTCCGGGGGATCTCGTAGACGACCGTGCGGGTCTTGCAGGCAGCGGGGACGGCCTCCTCTGCGAGGCGAGGGCCACGGTGAGTGCAGCACCCCTCCCCGAGGCCCGGAGCCGCTGGGCCCACCTCCCACGTCCCCCACCCCGGCCAGGATCCCAGCACAGGTCACCACCAGGGTGGGGCCGCGACCTCCAGCTCAGAGGAGGCCAAGGGCGGACTCGGCCAGCTTCACGTTTCGGGGAGCTCCCTGAGTGCAGGGGGCATGGGGGTGGGGAGCCTGGCGGGTCAGTGGCCCCGGACAGGCCCCCACCACATCCCTGAGCCCCCAGGGAGCTGGGGTGTCCCCGGCCTGGCCCCACACAGGCAGACACCAAGTCCACACAGGAGGCAGTCGTACAACTCGGGATTCAGAAGCCCCTGCAGGACCTCGTTCTCACATAGGGTCCTGGGAAGGGGTCCCGGCAGGGCTCCTGAGTGGCAGGGGCCAGAGAGGACGGAGAACACAGGGGGCCACGACCCGGCCCCCCCACCTCCCACCCTGAGCCACGGACCTGCTCCTAGCAGGTCAGCGCAAGGCAGCGAGGGCTCGCCTTTCTGGGGTGGCGGCAGCTCCATTCTCTGCTCTGCTCCCCTCAGCATGGCACTGAACCCCAAGGAGTGCTGTCTGTCCCACACCGCAGGAGTAATGGACAGAGCCCCCCGGGACCCTGGCCCGACCCTGCCCCCCACTCGTCGCCCCACGTGCCAGCTCGCAGCATGACGGCTGCCTGGTGACATCCGGCCACGGGCACTGACCAGTCTCCCAGGGTCACCTGGGCCCCTGTGGCTGGCAGGACTTCAGGCCAGCCCAGGGGAGGACAGCAGCCCGGCCAAGCTCTGACCACGCCCAGGGCCGAGCCCAGCAGGGCCCCTTGGAGCAGCAGGTCAGATGGGGTCAGAGGACGGGGCCCCGCCTCAGCCTGAGCACGGAGGGGGCTAAAACCAACCCTGCAGGGACAAGCACCCACGGTGGGTGGGCACTGGGAGGCCCGGAAGAGGGGCCCCTGAGCACCAGCCATCAAAGGGGTGCAGCCCAGCGACTGCCACCCAGCAGGCCCCCCTGGGATCTGCTCCGGCACCCGAGACAAAGCAGGCGAAGAGGCTCTGCTTGCAGTGTCAGCCCAGCCCCTTGGTGGGCTCCCTGCCAGAGGGGGTTCCACGGGCAAGCTGGGAAGGGACCCTCCACCCCACAGGCTGTCCCGTGCGCTGCCTAGACTCAGTTTCTCCTGCCGACCACAACGAGCCTTGAGGCCTCCGTGCCCTCCCCTCCCCCGCCCGGCTGCTCCCGCTGTCTTGAAGCCCGGAGCCCGGAGCCCTCCACACTGGAAATCAAACACAGCCACCCTTTCCAGCCGAGGCTCCCGGGGGCGTGCTGCAACAAGACAGGGCACTTCAAGAATGTATCCGGGGCTTGTCTGCTGGAAACATTCCTTCCCCGGCGGGACTGCGGGGAGCAGGGAGCGGGCTGGGCGCAGGGTGGGTGGGAGCCGCCAGGAGGAAGGCCTTCCGCTCCCAGCCCACAAGGAGGGTGCAGCGGGCTCGCTGGGGCCGCAGGGTCAGGGGAGCCCCGGGCAGACCCTCCCCGCCGGGAGGCCCCGGCCCCCTCCCAGGCCTGCTTACCAACACTCCTCCTCCTGCGGACGGGCGACGGCCGCCTCTCCGGGTCATGCCTGGCGGCGTGCGCCCCACGGGCTCTCAGGCTCGTCTCCAAAGCATCCTCGGCTCCTACAGGCAGAGAAAACGGCCACCAGCTGCCCACACTTGCACAGCACCACAGGGCACATTCAGAGCCACCTGGGGACCAGGAGCCCCGAAATGCACGGCACCCCCAGCAGACATGCCGCTCCTCACAGGGTGTTCTGGGACAAGCACCAGGAAAAGGCCCCCAACAGCCAAGCACCCCACGCCCTGCAGCAGAGCCGGCCCCGAGGTCCCCAGAAGGCAGCAGGTGCTGTGGACACCCAGACCCCACGGGGGTGTGAGGTGAGACCCGAGGCCCCGTGACCAGCAGCTGGGCCAACGCCTAGCGGGCCCTTGCAGCCGCCTACCAGAACCCGACAGCAAGCAGGGGCCCGCCAGGGTGCACCTCGCTCTCCCTCCTCTCGCCAAACAAATCCTTGAAGCGCCCTAACCTTCGAGGGGCATCGGAAGCAGTGCCATACTCTGGGCCACAAGCCAGACCCCACTTGTTCCTGAAATAAGTCTACACAGAGAGCAAGAGGCCTGAGAAAAAGCAGAGGGGAGGCGTGGCCTCCGCGGAGCACAAAAAGCAGCCGAAGCAAAGGGAGGGCCCATGAGCCTACAAAGAGGGGACAGTCTGAGAAGGGGCGAGACCCCTATCGACAGCAGGGAGGTGAGGGGCAGCCCACACAGCCGCTTTCCACGCAGAGCCCCCCAGGACCCCAGGACACATCCACCCCATTAGAGGGGGCTGCCTGTGCAGCCTGAGGCCGCTCCCCTACCCAGAGCCCTTTCAGGAAAATGGGGGTGGGGGCTGGGTCCTGCCCCCTGCGGGAAAGCCCCACACACCTGGATGTGGAGAACCACACCGGCCCCAGCTGCCCTGACCCCCAAAGCACCTCCCTCCATCCCCACCTCCCTCATACATAACCAGGGGGCGACAGAGCAGGACAAGTTGTGCCCCAACAACCAGAAACCCCAGCAGCTCGGGTCAGATCAGAGGCCACCTCCTCTTTGGGCCCTCCAGGCAGCCAGGACACCCCCAAACCAGCTGGGTGAACAGCCGTGTCCTCCACTCCGCTGACAGGCCCGCAACCTGCCTCTCGTGGAATTCAAACCAAAACCCCACACAAGGTGTGAATGGCCAAAGATGCGATCTTTGAAAATAATGAACGCCGAGCATGGCCCAACTTTTACTTAAAATGACTCAATGTTCCAATACCACTAATTTTTTTTGAGACCCAAAATAAGACCAGAACAGAACTACTCATGCAAAAAGAATTTCCCATCAACCAACTGTTTGAAGAAGCACTTTTCACAAAAAAAAGTGACGCGGATGAGTCATCTGTGGCAACCATTTTGCCATCGCCAAAGCGGACAACAGCCGTCCACTCCCAGCCTCGAGGAGAAAACCCAATGGCGACAGGGTCCACTCCCACTTCTCACGTCTCGCCGCGGCCGGGCTGGACACCTGAGGGAGCCAGCGCCACCTCCGGCCCTGGGTCCGCCCGGCGGCTGCGTGCCCCTCTCCTGCCCTCGGTAACAGGGCAGGTGAGCGCCCTCCCAGCGACCTTCCTGAAATCCAAAACAGTGGCTTTCTTCTGAGGCGAGAGAGAGCGCAGAAACAGATCCGAGTTTGACAAACCCGTTCCCTGCCCCGGGGTGCAACCCTGGTGGTCAAGGGCCCAGGGCTGCTCCCCGGGAAGCAACGTGTCCCCTGACGCACAAGCCAGGATCCCCAGCCCTGGGCCTGGGCCAGTGACTCATTCCCCAAAACTCCGCTCGGGGGCCCATGGAGCACTGCTCCCTCGTTCCCACCCTCGTCGGCCCTCGGGCCTCGACCCTGCTCAGGACCCACGCGCGTATCAGTCACTCGATGACCACGGGCGCCCCGCCAGGCCACGGCCCGCAGGAGGCTCTCCAGGAACGGCCATCCTCGCGGTCCACGCTGCTCATGACACACAGCCCTGGCACTGCGACTGCTGGGAATTAAAACGCCACATACTGGTCTCTGGACCCAAGAGCCATATGTAAAAAAAAAAAAAAAAGGCACCCCCCACCCACGCTCCGCCCCGGGGGTGCATCAGGGACCGAGGGCCTTGCTCAGTGTCGCTGTCTGTAAAAGGGGACGAGGCCAGCATTACGGCCCATGCGAGGAGTCCTTGCAGGCAAGGAGAACCAGGGGTCTCCCAGCCCTTTCCTCCCAGGTCCCCTGCACTGTCAAAGGCTCCTGGCAGCCTGGGTGCCCCTGGCGGAGCAGGCGGCAGGCACTACCCTTGAGAACCCCCAGCACAGCCATGTACAGCTTCCACAGCAGCCCTCCCCCCCCAAAAAAAAAATACAACAGAACAAACCAAGCTATGGGGGACGCCTGCCTCAGGGCCGTGGACCTGCTTCTCGCGTTCAGGGCGACGGAGACCCACTTCAGGCTCTATCACAAAGCCCGTCCCCGCCCCGCTCCAGGCCCCAGAATTCTCACACCGTAAGTGCCCAGGCCCCAGGAGCCCCAAGCAGACCCCCGGGCAGGAGGCAGCCAGCTCCCAGGGCCTGTTTACAGGGGCAATTTGAAATTGGCCAGGCAGGCGTCCCCCCACCCCCAGCATCCTTTCTCCAGCTGGACCCTCCAAGGGGCTCGCCCAGCAGCCGGGTCAGGAATGCCACCAGCACAGCCCCCGGCTGAAATGCTAAAAGCTGGGGGCGGGGGCGGGCCCGCAGCGCCGGAATGAGAAAGGGCCGCCGAGAGTGAATGGCCCATTTCCCGGGCGTCCCGCAGCCAGTCCCCCCAGGAGGCCCCAGCACTCTGCAGGCCTGCTCCAGCTAGCCCGAAAAATAAGGCTCTGGAACCTTCTCTGGGACGGTCTCCCCATTTTTCAAAATCTACCAGAGACCAGCAGAAGGCAGGTGAGTGCCCCCACCTCACCCTGGCCAAAACTTCCCCAGGTTACCCGTCAAAGAGCCCGTGGAAGCCCCCACCTCCTCCCCACCCCCTGCCAGGGGCCAGCTCTGATCTCCAACAGAAACTCGACCCCCTTCCAGATAAGGATCAGCCGAAGGATTTCCTGGGTCAAGAAACTACAGAAACCACCGGCCTTGCTAGAAAATGGTTTTGGCATGAAATTAAAATACTTCAGGCCTCTCCACCACCATAATTAGGTACAAATTTCCAAATGACTAGGCCAGGCAATTTCTCCAAGGCCCCCACTGCCCCCCTTTCCCATAGTCAGTGATGAGAGAAAAATCTTCAATTTGCTTAAAATTTTTCCAACCAACAGCCACCACCTTTGCAGACTCCACTGAAAAACTCATCTTAGTCTCTGTGCTTTAACCAATCGCTAAGTTTTCCGACAGGAGCGGATCTGATCCCTCCCGGCGAGCACTGCGTTTGAATTCCCAGCCCCATGGCAGCGGTGGAAAGGGACCAGGGGCGGCCGCAGCTTGGGGAGCCCCACGTTGTAACCAGGTGGGCCAGGCCACCCACCCCTTTGAGCCTTGCCCTCGCCACGAGTTCAACAGTGCAAAGCACTCATGTGCTTCACAACTCAGAAAGGAGAAGGAAGGCCCTGTGAAGGCCACAAATAAAATGCAGGCTACAAATAAAACGTTTTCTAAAGGCGCTGGGCTCCAGGCCCTGAGGGTCAGCCCAAAAATAGTCCCTAAACAGCAGATGCCGGGAAGGCGCCTTTTTTATTGGGTCGTGAAAAGAGAAAGACTCTGGCCTCCAACCACAAAGGCCCAGCCTCGGACAGGAACCAGGCACCAGCTCCCGGCCCACAAAGGGACCACGACCCAGGCGCCGGGGGGACGTGCCCGCGCCCCCCTCGGGCCAAGGCTGCGCGCACCGCGGAGCTCGCCACACTCTGCGCCTAGGGCCCGCGGCGGACACACCTGGCGGCCGCCGCCCTCCACCGGCTGCGGCGCGCCCTCGCAGCCGCTGAACTCTCAGTGACACACGCTGGGTCTCCCTTAAATGCGAAAACAATCCCGGGACGAGCCAGCGGAGCGAGCACCCTTGCCGCCGCCGGGAGAGAAAGTGGTGATTGGAAGGGAAACTCCTGACTCATGCGCCCGACTTTTATGGCCGGAGGTTGGAGTCTGACCTTTCGGCCGGGCCGAGCAGCCGCGCGCCCGCCCCGGCCCAAGGGAGGAGCGCGATTTACCGACGGAATCTATGTCCAGCAGCCGCTGCAAGTCCCGGATGCTGTGGGTCCGACTGCGTGCCAGCCTCTGCATCACCTCGCGGGGGATCTCGGCTTCCTGCAAACAGAGGCCACGCGGTCAGCGCCCCGCGAGAGCCCACGCGGGCACCCCACAATCGGGCCCCCTGAACCCTCTGCCCAAGCTGTGGAGCGGGAAGGTAGGGGGGGCTGAGCACGTCCCCAAGTTTCCGCCCCTGTGTATTCCCTTTGGGAAAGGCCAGTTCCCCCAGCCCCTGGAGAACCGCGGAGCAACCCACGCCCCAGGCGGCCCTCACCCCGGCGGGCAGTTACAGGGGGTCTGGGGGCGGAGGGGCCCGGGGAGTTTCCGATTTAATAGCCACATCGACATCGAGAAAGCTCAAGTTGAAATGCGTCACGCATCGGCGACGAAAGTCACGGCAACCCTAACACTTTAATCTAGCTAGGAGCTTAAATTTCACCGCCCGGAATTCCGGGCCGAAGCTGCGGAGGAGAATGTCTCTCTCCTCCTCACACACTCACGAACATACACACGAGCGCACACATGCGCCGACCCCGCCCCACCCGCGGCCCTAGGGCCGCCTAAGACGCCCCAAATCCAGCCGCGGCCGGGGGAGGCTGCCCGGGCGCTGGAGGATTCAAGATGCCCCCACCCCGCACCTCCCGGGTCTCCTTCCGACAACCCCCGCCCCTGGGCCGCCCCTGCTCGGTCCTGACGGGTAGAGGAGTCGGGGTGAGCAGAGGGGCTCGGCACCAAGTTCCCACGACGGGGGCTGGAAAAAGTCATTCATCACCGCCGCGTCCCCGAGATCGCGATTCTGGGGGGTGGGGACGCCGGAGGTGGGAGGGCGCGGGCCCGGGCCCGACTCGAGCGCGCGGCTCAGCCACCTGTAAGCAGGCCCGGGCGGGCGGGCGGCTCTGCGCCGCCGCGGCGGGGGTGCGGCCGGGGCCGGGAGCCGCGGCCCCTCGCTGCCCACCCTGCGGGCGCCCGCCCGGGGAAACGCCCCCGCCGCCCCCGCCGCCCTACCGCGGGCGCAGCCGGTCCGCACGCTCCTTCGCCTCCCCGGAGGGCCCCCACCCGGACCCCCCAAAGTTGGTCTCCACTCCTCCGCCCGCTCGACCCCCGACCCTTCGCGGCCGAGCGACGTAACCTGCTGGAAACTCACCGGGCGGACTTGGGCAGGGCTGAGAAAAGCAGCCCGGAGAGGGGGGGACGGACAAACGGGCCGCCCTAGCGGAACCCCCAGGGCGCCCAGCGCGCCCTGGGCAGCGGGCGGCCACGGGGGGCGTGCGCCGGGCACCGGGGAGTCGGCGGACGCGGGGGTGGCACCCACCTCGGCCAGCGCCTGGGCGAGGTATCCGCAACCGAAGAGCAGCAGGCAAGCCCAGGTCTTCATCGCGGCCCGAGGCGCAGGCGGCTCGGCGGGGAGGCGAGGCCGCGGGGCGGGCGCTGCAGCCGGGCTCCTGTGGCGGCGAGAGCCAGGACCATCCCTGGAGGAGCGCGGCCGGAGGAGGGGCGCGCGGCGGGCGCGCGCGGCGAGGGCAGCGGGGAGGCAGGCGGCGCCGGCGCCGGGAGGAGGGGCGGAGTGCGCGCCCGCCGCGCCGGGAGGGGGTGGGGCCGCCGGCCGGAGGGCGGGGCCGGGCCCGCGCGGTGCGCGCCCGGGGCCGGCCCCCGCGCCCGCCGCCCACGCCCACGCCGCCGCGCTCGCGCCCCGGTGCCCGCGCTACAAGCGGTGCGGCCGGCGCTGCGGCATGCTCGCGGGCGTTAGCCCCGATCGGGGGCCCGGGGCGAGGCCGCAGCCGCCGCCGCCGCGCCCCCCATCACCTGTGTACACGCCCGGGCCGCGGGCTCGCGCTCTCCTGGGGCGGCGGCGGCCTCGCGCGCCGCTCCCGCCGCCTCCCGGCCCGGCCTGGCCTTGCGCGGCCCAGCACTGGCGCGGCCCGGCGGTCCGGCGGCCTGCTGGCGCCCCTGCCGGCGTGCCCCGGCCCGGCGCCGCGCTCCGCCCTCCGCTGGCCGGGCCCGGGGACGTGCCCGGGCCACGCCGCCCAGCCGCCGGGGCCTCGCCGCTCCGCCGCGGGCAGAGGAGGAGCCGGAGCCTCGGAGGAGCTGGCTGAGCCGCCCGCCCGAGTGCCGCGGGATCCGCGGGGCTGGCATGTGGAGCCGGCGGGCGGCGGGAGGGGGTTATAGCGCCGCCGCCCCGCCCCGCCCCGCCTCCGCCACCCTCCCCGGGCCGCCCCGCCGAACCCGCACCTCGGAAGCGCGCGGGGGCCGCCGCAGTGCACACCCAGGCGTGCCCACGGGCTGCCCCGGCCATCGAGCCCCACGGCCGGCTCGGGCGCCCCCGGCACCCCTCCGCGAGCCTGCCCACCCTCCACTGCCGGCTGCAATCCTGCGGCACCCGCCGGGCGGCGGGGCGGGGACGAGGCCGCCGCAGAAGCGCCGCCGTAGCTGGCTGGTGCCCAGGCCCAGCGGCGGCGAAAGGGCAGTGCCCAGGCGGCAGCGCCTAGGAGGGCAAAGGAGAGCAGCCCCGGCCTCCTCCTCCCGGTGCACGGGCCT
Organism: Bradypus variegatus; assembly: GCA_004027775.1. NCBI lineage: Eukaryota > Metazoa > Chordata > Mammalia > Pilosa > Bradypodidae > Bradypus > Bradypus variegatus. The sequence continues at coordinate 4,320 of PVKY010002529.1, read as the reverse complement.
CTTGCCACCGATCAGATCCTGCGGGCCCCCGCGTCCCTCTTTCCTAAAAGGAGGGACAACCGACTCTGGTGAGAGGTGGGGTGGGGCTAGGGGCGCGTCTAGGGCGCTCACCTAGCGGCTGCAACGCGCCCCTGCCCGAGAGCCTCCCCCCACATTCCGGGATGACAGCGTGCCCGGTCGGGGAGGGGGCTGCGGCGTGCCTCATCCGCACTCCGGGATTTTGCCCCACCCCCCACCCCAGTCCCCACTCCCTCACGGCCGGGCCGCGCCCTCAGCCGGAACTCGAGGGGTGGAGGGAAGGGAGAGCCAGAAGCCGCCTGAGGATACCCCCTCAGTCCCAGCCTTCCGCCTGGGGGTCCGCGGGACGCACAGAGCGCCACCTCCGGCAGAGTTGCGGCCCGCAGCGCCGAGGCCGGGGTCCGAGCGCGGCTGGCAGTGTCCCCCGCCGCTAAAGTGCCGGTGTACCCGGCGGGCGGGGTCGCCAGCCTAGGTCAGGTGGGTGGGCGACGGCGGCGGAGCCCGACGGCCTTATTGCGCCCCTTCTTGGAGGGGGCGGACGCGCCCTGAGACCGGGGCTAGGGGTTTGGCGAGACGTGTGGACCTCAAAGCCGGACGACGAAGCCCCTTGGGACGGGGAGACGCCCCCGTGGGTAGGTGGGCGGCCGAGTTGAATGCCGTCCCCGGCGCGGTGTCCTCTGGCCAGACAACGGCAGTGAAGGCGCAGCCCCGCGGGGGCCTTTCTAAGGCCGGGCCCGAAGGACGCTTCGGGGGCGCTCGCCTTCCTCAATACCTGGGTGGCGGGGCCTCTCGCAGCCCTGAGAGGGCCCACGTCTACCCGCGCCCTTCCTCCCGCATCCACAAACCAGGCTCCCCGACGTCATTCCGTCCCCGCGACCCCCTGCGGCCAAACACGCTCGGGTGGGCAGGAGCGGGGAGGACACAGGCAGGGCAAGGGGGGACTTGAAAACGTCTTGGAAGCCCTTGAGAGCCAGGCCTTGCCGTGCGGGTGGACTCCTCCACTACTTGCGAGAGGGAGGCGCGCTGGAGTTCTGCCCCGCGGCCGAGGACGCACGGCCGGGACTCAGGCGGCCCTGGTCCGCCCGTCGCTGGCTCATCCCGCTGAGCCCCGGATTCTTCGCGGGCACAGGGGATCCCAGGCCACCTCTGTGGGGCTACGAGGCTTTGGTATGATGGCGGGCGTGGGGATCAAGGAGGCAGCGCTGCCTCGCGCCCAGGGACGCGGAGCCCCCACCCCAGCCCTGGCACAGAGGCTCGCAGGCTCGGGGGGTTCCCCGCCGCCTTAGAGAGCGCTGACACGGGTGCTTGCCTCTGCCCCAGCTCCCGGTCTGGCGCTTCCCGGGGGGCTTGGGGACACGGAAAGAGGGGCTCCTGGACGAGGCGGCCAGGGCGAGGGGGACGCACAGGGCCGGGTCCTGGGCGCCCCACCCCGGGACGCGAGAGCTGCGGGGGATGGCCGCGCAGGCAGCTCTGCTCGCAGACCGCTATTAAAAATAAAACTGCGGCCTGTCGTCATGGCGACCACGACAACAGCGACCGCGCGAGGGTGGCAAAAACTTCTGCCGACGCGCCACAGCCGCGCTGGGGGAGACTCGGACCCGACACGCGACGGATCACCGAGGGCGCCCTGGGGTGGGACCGGATCTCCCCTTGCCCTGTCCTCGGGATCGTCGGGAAGAGCCTAGAGGACCCCTGGAAGCTCCGTTTCCGGCAACTGGACAGCGAGACCCTGGTAGGCTTGCTTACACGAGAGGGTCCCGCCTTGGGTGAGAAGAACCTGCGCCCTGAGTGACCTCCAGGAGCCCCCTCCCGGGCCTGGGCTCCCCTCTCTCGTCCCCCGGAGAGTGGAGTGGGGCGGGTGGGGAAGGGAGGGGGCCCCGCCCGCGGGGTTCGGCGCTGGGGGTGGGGGCAGCGCCGCCGGGCCCGCCCCGTCGGGTAATCCCTGCTAATCGGCGCGGTCACGTGCTGCGCTCCCGGAGTCGAGTTTCGGTTCACTGCAAACAGGCGACAATGAGGCTAAATATACCTCCGTGGCGGGGCGGGCGCGTGGGCGCGGCGTCCCGGCTCCTCCCGCACCGCCGGGCGGGGAAACCGAGGCGCGGACGCCAGGCCCGAGCCCCCGCGGTGCGCGCTACGGGGGCGCCCGGTCGCCGGCTCCGGGACCGTCCCGACCCCAGGCCGCGGCGCGCGCGGGGGAAAGGGGGGTGCCGCCCTGGAACCGGCGCTTCCAGAATATCTCGGAAGCGCCTCGGACCTCTTTGTCGCCCCCTGTGCGCCCCTCCCCGGGTGTCCGTGGGCACATAATTAAGGTGAGTCAGGGGCTTGAAATAGGCCTGCAGCTGGGTGACCGCTCCTGACCTCAGCACCCAGGGAGGGACTGCAGGGGGTGGGAAGGGCCTGGCCACTCCCCAGGGTGGGGTAGAGGTCTAGGGGGAGACGGGCCAGGTCTCGCTAATGAGCTGTCCCTGCGCTGTTTGTGCCCAGCATTTCATCTTAAAATTCACATCCCTTCCCACCTGGCAGGCCCTGCACCCTTAGGCACCCAATTATTGCTGCCATTACTGTTATTTATTAGTGGTGGTGACTGACGTTTACTCAGCACCCAGGTTGTGCCAGGCTTGGCGCCCTTTGCCTGTCATCTCGTCTCCTGCTCAAACAGCAACCAGGGAGGCGGGAGAAGGCCCCAGAGCCGCCTCCTCAGACACACACAGACGGAACCGACCATGTAGACCCACCCTCCGCCCTTGAGGCAGGAGTCGAGGACCCCACCCCACCCCATGTGCCAGCCAAGAGCCCCCGGGAGCTGCCCCTGGAGGCCTGTGTGCAGAGGCCCCCCGTGCAGGAGCGGATTCCAGAACAATTTGTAATAGCGAAAGGCCGCATTTTCCCTTTATCTCTGGGCACGGCTTTCTTCAGAGGTGGCCTTCGCGGTGTGGGCACAGCTCCTTGAAGATCAAAGGGGCCGGCGGGGGCGTTAATTATGTCATTATCTCCCGGCCGCACCAGCCCCCAGCCGGGGGAGCAGGCCTTTCTGGTTCAGCCCCCCCAAAAGGGAGACAAGCCAGCCAACACCTTGCGGCTTCCAACTGTGTTAAAATACTTTTATTTTCTCATTTAAATACACTAAAGCAAGTGTAAAATCGCACAGGAGCTGTGGGTGGCCCAGAGCCCAGGGCCTATCAAATGGTGGCCGCCCCCTGCCGAGGGGCACGTGGGGGGCCCGGGCTGGACTGGGATGGGCTGTGAGTGTGAAATACACCTGGTCTCACGGGCTTGGTGAGAAAACAAAGACCAGAAAATTCCTCACCGGTAACTTTTATATTCATGACGGGGAAATAACATTTTCGATAGAGCGAGTTAGCGGAACTGCCTGATTCAAGTGAACTCTCCCCTTTGTCCTTCAGTTCACGTAACGCGGCTACAGAAAACTCGGGACTATGCGTGGGCCCCGCGGTATTCCCGCCGGGCCGCGCTGTCCGAGCACCAGGGCTCACCCGCAGACAGGCCCAGCCGGGCGAGCATGTCCCCAGGGGGCCTGGCAGGAGGCCCCCGAGCCCAGCGCCCCCCACCCCCCTCCGCTGTGTGACCTCGGAAGTGCTTGTTCACGCCACATTTAGGTGCCAGTCGTGGTGCCAGGCATCGGGGTGCAGCACGGAACAGTGGCCTCCTGGGGCTCACAGTCTCCTGGGGGGACAAGAAGCAAGTAACAACGAAGGGTCTGCTATCCAGGCAATTATCCAGAGGAGCGGGCAGTGGTCAGGGAGGGCCCCTTGGGAAGGGCGTGTGGAGGAGGAGCCCAGGATGGAGGCAGGCGCTCAGGCACGGATGGCGGTGGTGAGCGAAGGCCCCGGGACGGCCACGGAGCAGGGGGAGAAGAGCTGGGACAAGCGGGGGGGGGCAGATCCCATGGGCCTCAAGACCAAAGTGAGGACTCGGCATTTTATTCTGAGGGGGCTGGAAGCAGGGCACAGAAAATCTGGGGGTCTAAAGTAGCACTGACCATTTTATTATCTCTTACAGGGTCCATCTGCCCTGAATCAGCGGTTCTGGCTTCGACCTCTCACGTGGTCATGGCAGCGGGGACTGCAGCAGTGGGGGGCTGGTGGGCACCCCTCCTTCCCCCACTTCCCCCCTCCTCTTCCCTCCCTCTCTCCTTCCCTCCCTCGCTCTCTCTCCCTCCCTCCCTCCCTCCCTCTCTGTCTCCCACTCCCCTTCTCTCTCCCTCCCTCTCTCTCTCCCCCTCCCCTTCTCTCTCCCTCCCTCCCTCCCTCCCTCTCTGTCTCCCACTCCCCTTCTCTCTCC